>JBBPOR010000096.1:0-39231 GCA_038091555.1 Leccinum sublutescens | reverse complement strand
TCCAGTGGGCTACGTTCCTAAACGCGGTTGCTGACTCCTTGTCGGGTTTTCCGGAGGGGAGTCCACGTATGTGGACTGGTTCCTTCTCCTCGAGGCGGCTACCGTCGGAGTCAGGGCAGATTCAATGGAATCGCAAACCAGATCTCGTTCTCATCGCAGATCGGTGTGGCAGTAACGGCACGATTACCTGGAGACACCCCAAGGCATTGGGTGAAGTGACCATCACAGATCTCCAACGTAACACGACTCTAACCAAGTCTCTCATGACCAAAGCGTATATATTGCTATCTTCACAGCCGTGGCGACATTATGCCCTCGCGTTTTCTATTGCGGAGGACCAGTTGCGCGTCTACTTGTTCGACCGCTCCGGCGTCATCGTTTCCCCCCCCATTAATATTCATAAACGGGTAAGAGAAACCCCTGAATCGCTTTTTACACACGGGGATGATCATTTTCTTCGGACAGGTAGAAGAAACGTGCCGAATCATTCATGCCTTTGCTAACGCCGACGATACTACTCTTGGATTCGATCCAACCCTCCGAATCCATTCCCCCCCGCGACCATCCCCTTCGTCTATAGGTACTGTCGAAGTCGATGGTATCGACTATGATATCATCTCGATACTCTGGACGAGCAATGGGTTTATCGGACGTTGTACGAATGCCTTCCATGTTCGCCGCCAAGGCGCGCCACCGCATATCATCAAAGGACGGCTTGATGAATACGACTATGTGGTTAAGGATAGTTGGTTAGATGAAAAATTGGCTGGTCACGAGGAAAAGATTTTTGAACACATTTCTGGTACCAAGGGCGTTCCGAAGCTCATCAAGGCTTGGACGGTTCAGAACGCGGGCGACGACGATACCACCCTGCGTCACAGACCCACTGTTTGGGATCGACGCATGTCACCACAATACGTGACTCGGGTCCATCGACGCCTATTAATAACACCAGTCGGTAATCCCCTATCTTCATTCAGGTCGCAAAGAGAGTTTCTTGGTGGCTTAATAGAAGCATTAGAGAGTATGTTATCTGTTCAATATATGCATAGTACCAATGCTGAATGAGCTTAGTTCACGAAAGGCTCGTCACAGAGAAAGATATCCTTCACAGAGACATCAGTCCGAACAATATTATCTTCGTTCCTTCGGAAGATGGTGGCGACAGATCCGTGGTACTCATCGATTTCGATTATGCCGCTGAACTAGACGGTCGCTCGGCCCCGTATCCGAAGGGAACGGTAAGCAACTTCGAAAGCATCTCCGCGCGTGCTACTAACGCATCGCGACAGGGAACACTACCGTTTGTGTCAATGGAAATTTTGAGAGAGGTCACACTCCGAGTCGACTATACCGCGGATAATAATGAGATAACGCACGAAGTCGCGGATGATCTAGAGTCATTTTTCTATGTCTTCACTTGGATCTGCATCCTTTACGACGGGCCCAACAACTCACTCACCACCCCAGCAGATAATAACACTTCGATCCTCCATGGGTGGGCTGAGGCGGCGATGGAGAAAGGCGGAATGATGAACGCTTTGAATGCAAAGAATGCGTTCATTCACGGCCCCCAGGCCAATGAGATAATCCGAACTCAGTTCACGCCTTACTTCAAGAACATGAGGCCGCTGGCTTTGGAGTGGAGGGCCCTCGTCAAAGCGGAAGATGATCGCAGGGTCAGTGTTCACGACTCCAAGATGGAACCCGAGTTTCATAAACACCAACCACAACGTCAACCCCTCACCCACAAAGTCGTCATAATGCTCCTTCGCCACCACCTCGAAAATCTTCCGCATTGAAAGGGCGAAGATAGGCCCGTGGTATGTCGTCGAAGAGACCGTCGCGGTTAGTGATGCGCCCGCCCTCTCGTTTCCCCCCACTTAGTTGCTTTTTACGTACCAGGCTTATCTAACCATACGTACAATGTTTGTTTTTACCAAAATGTATATATAACCTCGCTACACGTCTCTCACTTCTGTTGTGTTGGCCTCCCATCTCTACCAAATTTCATGGCGGGAGGCACTAAGAAACGTTTGCCAGTGTCCTCCGATGAAGAAGAGAACCTGTCTTCCAAGAAGTTGAAGTTAGCCCGTCGGAGCAAGCGAAGTAGCAAGGGCACAGGCGGTGCGGTGGACCAGCTTAAGAAGGTCGGTGATGCCGTCCTGAGTGGTAAGAAGTCGAGACCGGACCGGCTCGCCGCTTTGGGGGAAACCCTTAATCCGATGGCGCCACCCGAAGCAAACACTAGTACTAGTACTGTAAGTGGCGGCTTGCCACTCGTTCACCGGTGCACCACTGAACCTTTCTCAATGATGACTGTAGTCCCGAAACTACCCTCCGAGTCAACCTTCACATCTCAACGGGGCCAGGCCAGGAAAAAGGTTTGGATTTAGGCTTCCAGTGGTGAGTTTATTCGTTTCAGATCCTTAAGTAGCTGCCTTCTAACGAATGCATAGCCAACGAGCGACGACTCATCTCCTGAACTTGAACTTCCCAGTTTAGCGCGAGGCTTGAAGATTATCGCCGACGCGCGGCAACGCCGGCTTGAATTGCAACAGTCGAAGAGCAAGAATATCAAGGCAAGCAGAGTCCCTTGCGAGGATGCTGAGAATCGCCGCCGTGCTGATGATGAGTGCCTCCCGGGTGACGAAGACGGTAGCGAAGAGAACGAAGAAGTCTTACCCGACACTTCTTGGAAGGTGAAATATTTGAGTGATGAAGATTTGTCCCCCGAGGACGAGGACGATATGGGCGAGAAAGCAATGGAAGGTAATGATCACGACATGGTGAGCATAGAACACCTTCTCCGTTGCGATACTGATTAGAGTATAGGAGGTAGGAGGGGATGCAGTTCCAGATGATGGACAGCAGCAGAATGAGGTCAATCGACCGTTCGTCCTCGAATTATTGTTATTGATATATAATAGGATATCAACGTACTCGAAGACTACTATTCCAGGAACCGCCGCCCTCGACCTCCGGCGCCGACAAGACTAAGGGATTTACAGGCGCCAGCAGTACCAAATCGGCAGAATCATAATGCGGCGTCCGACGCCGATGAAACCGACGATGATCAACCCTCTCGACGCAAACGACATTCAGGGGCCCCGAAGCAAGATCGCTGCACCGACCCGTCTCAATTAGGGTTCTATCCTGCTAAGTGGAAAGATCTCCTCGAAGAATGCAAGGTCGAGACACGTACGTATGCCGCTGTTCGCGACCCTTGGCCGCGCAGCAAACCTGCAATGGATGGATTCATTTCGGAGGCCATTGATATGACAATGCGAAGGTGGCGACGCGAAGCCCGGAGTGTCGAGCCACACTACTACCCTAGGTACCGCAGATACATGTGCAAGCTAGTGTGTATCCTGACACGATTACTCGCACATTCCGCTGACCTCGCTTCAGCTGTTTGAAGACCTTGCTTCGTGGCGCGGCGAATTTAAGAAGGTGGCAGCTAGCTTGGTTCGTTCTCGTTACGATCTTTTTCCGCCTTTGGGGAGTCGTCTTTCGAAGATCGAGACTCGTCAACACGTGAAACGTGCGGCCGAAGCGTTGATTAAGAAGTCCGCGTTTGCTCATGGTGGAAAGGACAATGAAGTACCTTTCTACTTGCCGCATCCTGATTGGGTATTCACATTTTCTTCAGGGCCATACTAACAACTTTGGACATTCAACAATCCGCGAGCTCATACACATCTTTTTTTTCGGTCGCGATAATCGCATCGGGAATCTTCGTCCCGGTGAATTTGGCACACGCATTCCAAACAGCACGCTCACGTTTGCCGCTACTGCGGTGAGTCTTACGCTCAGAACTCTTGCACCACTCTGATTCCACTCCGTTGATAGATTCGATGTATTCTTGACGGCTACAAGTTAAATGGCAAGGCGAAGTTCCCGTACTTCAGTGGCGAAGGCTACCGTTCGAAGTGGCGTAAGTACAATGACCTGATCACGCAGCTCGAGGCAAATGATGTTCATCGTCGAAAACTTGAACAAATGTGTTGCGAGATCGCACGCACTGGCGTGTAAGTTCTATCTGTTACTTTCGGTTCTGGGATGGATTTTATACCATTCTCGTTAGTGCTGGTAGTGGTGGAGCTGGTATTGATTCGGACGAGAACACCAGTGATGAGGACTATGGCGTTCATATTGACTAGGCGGCTTGTTATTCAGGATCGGTTACTAGTGCAATCTAACCTTACTGATCCCCATATTGCCCACCTGCTTTTTCCGTAGCAAGTTATGAGGCCATGTTTGTGTGCAATCGGTTCACCCGCTGGTCTGCTCCCATGCACCAAGGTCCTGGTTAAGCGACAGGATCTCTTTGCATACTCCGTTGCATGTACCAAAGGGGTGTACATATCAACCTCAATTGGGTCCTGTGCGGGCACAAGGTCAGTACAAAGTCAGCCTTATCAAGGGGATGCAAAGCCGCTCCGCTGCGAGATTGACAAGGAGGACAACCTGGCGCCGCGACGTTATTGGGTGCCCCGTGCGTAGTCGTCGAGGACTGACTCATCAAAAGAAAGGGTTTACACGTCTTCCTAGGCTAGATAGGTGAGTCTAGTGTCGCTTTTCGTGAACGTGATGACAATCCAGTTCGTACTCCATTCCGCCGTGAGGCCCCTGCCGCAAATTTGAACTTTATACTATTTGATACAAGACGAGTTGTCACACAGAAAGCACGACACTGGAAAGTACTTTAGGTAAGCGCTTCCAATGTCGATGAGTCAAGTCACTAAGAAGACACGTTTTTCAAAACCGTGTCGGCAGTTTCATGTACGACAGCGCACCTGGCCGTTAAGTTTTAATTTTATGTGTCTCAGGTATGTGATATCGCCCCGTGTCCAAAACCCGTCATCGTTATTTATGCGCGCTGACCCGTTACATGCAGGAGGAGATCGAGCGCTTACCGGCTCCAAAGCACAAGTCGGGCGAGTGGATGACAAACAACCTGACCAGTGAGTAATGCGTCTATGGATATTAGGTGATGATTTGTAAGGCAGGTCGTGGACACGAGGCTTAACTTGCAATAACTCCGGCAATCGACACGCCGTCGTTCATCCGCAGAGTCTGGCTCTCATACTTTCTGTCGGTCCGTCTCTATACCTTGCTCGATTGGATGACGAACGTAATCAGTGAGTGACGCGTCTATTGGATAAAAAGGTGATGTTGAAAGGCAGGTCGTGGATACAGGCAGGACTTGCAATTACTGCAGCAATCGGTTCGCAGCTCTGGCTCTCATAATTTCTCTCTATCCGGTCTAACAACGCAATCAGAGGGACAACATCATGGAATGGCTTTTGTGGGCGCTGTTTTCGACACCGATGAACGCCGGGTGTGAGGTGTGGAAGGAGGAGATTGCGGAGTACTCCGTTGTCGAGATCACGCTTGGACGGACGCCAACGGAGGGATATTACAAGGACACGCCGTGCATGAGGCTGACGCTCGATCCAGTACGTATGTTGCATCGGCCGTTGGTATGGTACATGGTGCGTCCAGCCGTGCAAAAGTTCAAACGTGGCTGCTTGCTTTAACTTACGACGTTATCATCCAGATTGTCGGCTTCGTCGATTTTGTGACCTACCTGAGACTATATGCACTCGGATTCCGTCATTACAGCGACAAGAGACTGTTCCAGTCGTTCCCGCCTCGCCCGTTTACGCACCCTTCCAACATCGAGGGCTTCAAGTTCTCCTACTGGTACCGGCCCCACCGCTCGCCTGAAGAGAATTCAATGTTGTTCCTTCACGGAGTTTGCGTACGTATTAGCTCTATCCTCTTCTAGAGTTCTCTCACATTGCTTGATGCAATCTTTTATTCTTCCAGATCGGTTTATAACCGCATTCCTGGCGGAACTCGGGTCACAGCCTTCAGGCGCAGGCATCGTCGTGCCTGAATTTCTCCCCATCAGCTCACGCATCACGCATCACGTCTCCGCCCCTCTCGCGCGACGCGATCGTCGCTGCGATCCAGCGCGCGTCGTCATCGCCGTGCATTCCTACGGGACCGTCGTCGCCGCACGGCTCTGGCACAGTGAGTGACGCGTTTGTGGATAAAATAGTGATGATGAAAGGCAGGTCGTGGATACAGCAAGGCAGGACTTGCAATCACTCCGACAATCGGTTCGCCGCTCTGGCTTTCATAATTTCTCTCTGTCCATCTCCCGCTCTGGTTCTCGGTTCGTCTCTCTACCTTGCTCGATCGGATGATGAACAACATAATCGGTGAGTGACGCGTTTGTGGATAAAAAGGTGATGATGAATTGCAGGTCGTGGACACAGCAAGGCGGGACTTGCAATTATTACGACACCTGACATGCCATCGCTCAATTTGCTCTCCCTCCCACACTTTCTTTCGGTCGGTCTCACTGCTCTGGTTCTTGGTCCGTCACTCTATAGGTCTTGCTCAATTGGATGATGAACAACTTGAAGCTAAATTATTGATAAGTGATTCGTTTGTGAATAAAAAATGATATAAGGCAGGGTGTGGATGGAGAGGCAGGGCTTGCAATTGCTTTGACAATTGACATGCCACTGCTCACCTCGTGCGTTTTTCTCGGCCTGTTTCTCGGCCCGACTTGCTCTCATTCTTTCTCTCGGCTCCCTACCTTGATCGGATGATGATCAACTTCCTAATCAGTGAGGCAAATAGTATGTGGATATAAGGTGCTGATGAAAGGCAGGTCACGGACACAAGGCAGGACATGATGCAATTATTGTTTTGGCCTGTCTTGCTCTTGTTCTTTCTGTTGGTATGTCTTGCTCTCACTCCTTTTTGCCTTGCTTGATCTTACCGTCTCACTTTCCTTGGCAAGATCTACTTTGCTTGCTGAGTGTGGCTCTCAAATTTTGTGGGATGAGATTTTCCAGGTAGGCTGCTTGGATGGATGAGGGTCTGAGCCATTAAATTGCAACTGCATGGGTTTATATTCTTGTTTTACTCCCCTTGAATGGTCTTGATATTCATTTGTTCTGTGCTTTGTATTTCGTTGTAATGGTTGATTGCATTGATTGATCTGATGATGTGAATAAGAGTGCAAGCTGGTAAGGTTTGGTAACCACTGGCACCCTCTTGCTTGCCTTAACTCCATCAAAGCTATGCCAGAATCTGACAAACTATGAGTAATTCTTGAATAGACTGCTATTTTGAACAATATTGTGAAAGACTTCAATGAATGATTATACTATCAGAGGATCTGAAGTTCAAAAATACTATGAAAACACTATGATAGTACATCATTTGTACCTATGCTATGAGACACTCTTATATAGGTATTATTTTTGCCCAAACTATGAGACACTGTAGGAGCACTGTCAAAGTGCTGTCTAGTTGGACCCTTGCTATAAGGACTATGATACTGTCCAGTGCTGTCCAGTACTGGCCAGTTGCTCCTTGATTTGCTGATGTATATCGTGCTGTTAACACCATTCTGGGGCGCTCCAAGGAATCAGATTCATTGTGGCGTGGAGATTGGCCGAGGGGTGTTTGCGGTGTCTAGGCACGTTCAACGCGTAATTTGGATCTACGAGTGGTAATTTTGACTCCTAGTTTGGGTCTGTACGGACATGGTCCCCGCTTGTGCCACTACATGTCCACTATAGGTACAACATAACGGTCCGAAGAAAATACTAGCTATTTATTTTGCCACTGCGTACTCATGCGACGACAACCTAAGGTGTTTCTACTGACGGTGTGAAGATCATGTTTCTCGCTGGAAACGAGAGAGTGCGGGCGTGTCGGGGTGATGGTGGCGATATGTCCGAGGATGCTGGGATAATTGCTTGCCTTGTTACGTATGCGATCGTCGATTGGTTGTCGAGAGAAAATGAGCTACACGTGTGTGTGTTGGAGCACGTTATTCGTTCAATTGACCGTTCAAGAGATGTCTTACTCCAGAGGTAAGCGTTTGATTCAAAATGTAAGTACTAATTCATCCAGAACGTTGATTCCAGTTACCTGAGCGCGCATGTCCGTTCTGTTTCGAATCGTGATTCCTTAGCCTGTGTTTTTCCCAACGGGCACGGAAGGTGACAGGTGCAAATCAAAGGTGAGACAAAGGCGAGACCTGAAGTCTGCGACATGCCCGGGGATTCGCCACCCTTTTCCAACCCTTTTCCTTGCCTCGTTCAAGTTCTTACCACTCGCGCGCACTTCTACACCTACACCTTCAACCACCGGCACCTAACCATCATTTTCGATAGTCATTGGCTCACACATCACGGTCGCCCTGTCTGAGTTGCAAACATCATGCACTCCAAATTCCAGAGATATTGTTGAATATCTTCTGTCATGTCTTCCGTTCGCCTCCGTATCATGGACCTCATCCTTGTCCAAACAACAAGCATAATCATAATACTGACATGGTGACTTTAGCCAGGACGTGTCGTACATTCAAAGAACCAGCGCTGGATATCCTTTGGTCGGTGTTGGAAAACATGTCCCCTATAGCAAGTTGTCTCCCGGATGCATGCAATCAAGTATCACGCGTGAGTTGCTTCCTCTCATCCATCAACTGAACGCAACATTGAATAATTATTGCCTTCTATCGCCAGTCCTACGAGGCACGCAAATTCTCCAGAGCGCTCAGTCAGGACGAGTTGCATATCCTCCGAAGTTACACCCGTCGCGTCCAGTCCATAATTTATGTCGATATGGGATTCCACTGGAATTCTGTCCATCCACCCACAATCCGTGAAGATATCATCCAGAACCCACTCTTTCCCAATCTCCGGTCCTTATCTTGCAGGTCGTACCATGGAACCGTATCTTCTCCACCACACCAATATGCCCGAACTCTAGTTTCCATCACAGTCGATGCAATAGACGGACCACGCTTGGTTCGGGATTGTCTCAAGCCATTTTCGGAGCTGTATCCTAACCTGAAGAAGATTACCGTATCACTTGATGCCGATGGCAGATCCTTTGACGGCGACGGTCCGCGGGGCGCCTTTACGTGGCCATGGAGAGACCTTCAAGTCCTGAGTTGTCCCGGATACGAGTTGGATGCGGATGACCTCAGACAACTCTCCCGCTTGCCTGCGTTGACCGAGCTGTCCTTCTCTCCGAGCGATACATTGCTCATCAACATTCCGAATCTCAGCTCACCCTTCATCTTTCCGAACTTGCGGGACCTGGGACTCTCACGCCCTTCTGCAAGCTTGGAATCATTTTCAGGGTTACTTTCCCAAATGGAACTGCCGGTCATAGTGAATCTCGATGTTGATGCCATGCGTTTTTCTTCCGAGAGCGTCAGTGCGTTTTTGGCAACTATCCAGAATGCTAGCATCAATCGCTACATCGAGTGCTTGGACTTTTATCACGAGTCTGACGGATTTTCTATGCATTCCTGGGATTCGGAACCTGTTCTCACTCCCGACGACTTGCGCCTCATCATGGCATTCAGCAACCTCCGTCATCTAGACCTCCAGGTCGCGGGTTATGTAGCCCTTACTGATAGCGGATTGCTGGAGCTCGCATCGGCTTGGCCACAGATCGGATATCTTGCCATTAACAAGGAATCAGGTTGGAACGGGCCAGAAACGGTGTTTGGAGGGATCACTCCGGACGGGCTGGTTCAGCTCCTGCAGACATGTCCATTGCTCAATTACATTGCTCTTGCCATCGACACACGCGGCTATACCGCCAGTCCCAGCGAAGCGTTAGATCGGTCGCCTACCGCGAGCTCCAAATCACACTTGGAAACTTCCACACTTCGTATTGACATCCTCAACTCCATCATTGAGGACGAGTCCGTTTCGGCTATGGCAAATTGGCTTGCAGGCTTCGTGCGCCCATACCCCAGATTCCACTTACGTGCTTGGCGGGCTTGCGGTTGCGTGCTATACTCGGACACCGAGCAAACTGCATACGAGGACCGCTGGGAAGAAGTATATTGTGCTGCCAACACCATTCTGGGGCGCTCCAAGGAATCAGAGGATTCATTTTGGCGTGGATATTGGCCGAGGGGTGTTTGCGATATCTAGGCACGTTGCGCAATTTGGATCTACGGATCCAGTGATAATTTTGACTCCCAGTTAGGTCTGTACGGACATGATCCCCGCTTGTACTACACATCCACTATAGGTACAACATAACTGTCCGAAGAAAGTACTAGCTGTTTATCTTGCCCCTGCGTACTTGTGCGACGACAACCGAATGTATTTCTACTGACGGCTGTGAAGATTATGTTTCTCACTGGAAACGAAGTGACATGGTTAGGCTCGTCGTTGATGTTTGAAGCAACGGGTCAAGGAGGGCATGAAAGAGATTGCGATTTCTCCTTTTTGCTTTCTCGCATCCGTGACCACACGACGGCGACGTATGTACGAAGCGCTTTCACAGGATCGAAACGAGTGGCATCGTACCGCTTGGAGACGCGCACGAAGGTAAAGCAAGTTGAGATTGTTGCGTCGGTGTTTGAATTTCGCAGTGCGTTGAACACCATTCCGTGTATCATTGCAGTGATCATTATCATCAGCGGTGCATCGTGTTGCTATTTTCTACTCTCTGTTTCTTTCTTCTTTCTTCTTTCTTTTTCTCTTTTGTGTTCCCTTTTCCTTGACAAGCCCGTCTAGATGGGGTTCTTCAGGAGATCATGTGGAACTTCAACGAGCGGTTGGTAGACCAGCACAAGCTGTTCCTAATACACATGAAGGAGCATGTTGAGGCCCATCGCGGGCGGCGTACTCCCGGAGTGGGGGCTTGGTCTACGGTCCCCGGTCTTCCTGAGCCTTCCGCCTCGTCCTGTTCGTTTTCATTTGTGCCACGGACCGGCCATCAACATAGCCGTATCCTACGGCCATACTCGGGAGTCGATCATTATCAACTTAACGCAACGTTGGATGATGATTGCCTTCAATCTATCACCAGTCCTTCGAGACACGTAAATTCTCCAGAGCGCTCAGCCAGGACGAGTTGTATATCCTCCGAAATTACACCCGCCGCGTCCGGTCCATAATCTATGTCGATATGGGATTCCACTGGAATTCTGTCCTTCCACAAACAATCCGTGAAGATATCATCCAGGACCCACTCTTTCCCAATCTCCGGTTCTTGTCTTGCAGGTTGTCCCACGGAACCGTGTCTTCCCCGCCACACCAATATTCTCCAACTCTCGTTTCCATCACAGTCGCGCGATGCAATCAACGGACCACGCTTGGTTGGGGACTATCTCAAGCCATTTTCGGAGCTGTATCCCAACCTGAAGAGGATTACCGTATCCGCACAATTTGATGGACACTCTCACGATGTCTATCCGTGGGGCGCCTTTACGTGGCCATGGAGAGACCTTCAAATTCTGAGTTGTCTCGATTACGAATTGGACGTGGACGACCTCAGACAGCTCTCCCGCTTGCTTGCGTTGACCGAGCTCACCTTCTCTCCGAGCGATACATTGCCCATTGACATTCCGAATCTCAGCTCACCCTCATCGGTCACTTCTTTGGAAGCTTGAATGCTTCTGATCGGAAAGGTCAACTTCCAGTCTTTCTGGCATATAGGCTAATGCTCGTGAGAAGCACATTGACAACCATTGGTCCAAAACGGACTCGGAAGGTGTCGAGACTATCAGCAACTTCCCTCGCACAACATCGTGCGTAACAATTGTCCAGTACTCAATGGTGGCTTCCCTCGTGCACCGCATGTCGAACAGCATTCGTCCCGATCCAGTATCCAGTACCAGTGGGCATTGGGGTATTTATATTTGCTCTGGTCTCGCGACAGTGTAAGCCTAGCTGCATCCCTTGTTTCTTACTACCATGTCAAGCGTCCTGAATTCGTTCCCACACAGTACACTACAGGGTCATTTCTCCCCTCCGACATCCTACAAGGTCGGCCGATTTCGAACGAATCCACTTGTACGCGCTCAGCACCTCGGAGGGCATCTCGCGCTCCTACACGCTTTTGATGCGCTAAGACGTGATGTGGAATCAGGAGACTTGTCTCGTTTTCCACCGGATGTACGTACCATGGATACGGGAACGCGTTGGGGTTGGTTCGTGAGTCTTGCGGTCGAAAGGTAAGCCATAAACACACTTCACTCCACGAGACAGACGATTCAGGTTCTGCGAAGGTTTGAGCGGTGGTGTAGAAGTTGCGTTTGTGATGCGCGGATAGGCATTGTCGATGATACGCTGCCTCCCATCGATGTCGTGATGGTATGGCATACATATCTTCTCAATCCAATGTATGTGAAAGAAACCGCATCCGAGACATGTCCGCTTATCACTTTGTTAGTTGGTATGCAGAAGACACTATGCGTGTGTCGACCCTCTCGGGTTTGCCGAGGTATACAGACTATCTGGCTGCTCATCTCGCAAGTAGTTTCCGGACACTTTGGGTAAATAATCATTCCTGACCGAGCACTTTGCAGGAGTCTCCTGAACTTTTACTAACCGATTCGCCACACCCAAATCGCGTGCAATCATGGAGTAACCGAACGATGACACCATATGACCCTTTTGATGCTGCGAAGGCAATAACAAGTGTAATGCTTCAGTGTCCTCGTTGCGAAACCTGGACAGATGTTCGTGAGTATCACTATCAGATCTATATCGTTATGCAATGAATTGCTGAGTCTTTTCCTCAGCATTCCTCGCGCCGGATGGAAAGGGGTATGCACAGTGTAAATTCGTGGCTACCTGTTCTTCTTGCCATGAGAACATCACAAAGAAATTGCTCGGCCTGTACAAATTCGCAAAAGATCTCGCAAGACACGACAGTGAAGGACCAGCGGCTTTCCTCGCGTAAGTTGTCTTCCCCTGAACTATGCCTACACGGCAGATGTTACATTGTGCCTTTGTGTTTCATAGCGGGACACTTCATTCCCGAGAAGAGATACAGGATACCGGCAGCGCATCAATGATCAAAGACAAAGTGAGATCTTTCATGAAGGTTCATTTCAGTCAGTCAAGTTCAGCTTCACGCAACGCGGACAAAGTACGCAAGATCATGAAGAAGTTGGGGTATAATCCTGCCAAGCTCTCCAGAATGCTGAAGATTATGTTTCAACCCAAAATGCATGTCGTCTCATTAATCCTGCTAACATCTCGTAAATATGTAATTCATCATCAGAGCGAACCGGATCCTTCACGCCTATTCCGATGACAGGTCGTTCTCAACAGAACTTGTCGGTGCTGTCCGTAATATACCTTTTTATTTTTCGTTTCCGCGATCTGAACGAACGATCAGGTCCTACGTCAAGGCTCATTTGTACGCAAGATGGTCGAGCTTGGTTGGACTCAGCCTGGATTTCCTTCCGACGGCGACGGTGCAACCACCCTCGAGCATTGCGTGACCAGATACCATGCGTACGCATCCACTCCCGCCAATTCGCGCATCCACACTTATTATGTAAATAGTTTTCTGAACCTTATTGCTCGTTCACCCGGGTCGTTCTTCGTCCCGACTCTCGACATTGACCTTGCGTGGCATACACACCAACTCATGGGAGCTATATATCAAAGTCATTGCAAGGCCTTGGTGGGTCGCTATGTCGATCAGTGAGTACGAGCCCGTCGTTCTCGAACACTGAGCTCACAGGAGCTTCCCAGTGACGACAAAGTTGAAGAAGATCATCTTGCAACTTCATTCGACGTCACTTCACGTGCATGGATGGTACGTCATACCCCTCGACAATGTCCAAGAAACCACACTCGCATACACAAACATTGACGCCAAGTTTCTCTTTGCAGAGTCAATACAAAGTACCGTACACTCACTGTGGGTGCCCACACCCAGGGACGACCTTTGGCCAGCGCCTCCGCCGCGCTTTGGAGGAGGCAAGTCTACGGATACGAATACAAGCGTGACACTCCACCCGCCAGACGAAGCAGTCCCTGGTACGCACCTGAGCGACCATAACGCCGTGTTTCCGATGCACCGGAGCTGCGTGTCCATCCACGCACGGCAACATTTCCCCCTTGGCTATTCTCCAGGCAACTACTGGTTCAGCTGGTTACATTCCGTCGACGGGTCCCATCTCCGTGCAACTGCCAGTCACCTCCCTCTCAGCCTTACACTAGTACCCTTTCCAGGTAGCATCTGTACAGCCCCCAACCGGCTGCAGTTCTCAAAGGGTCTACGTCCAATGGTACCATGTTGAGTTTGGATATCCGAGTCAATGTTTCGCTTCAGTGCTGCGTTTTGTTTCATTGTAAACGTGGTCTTACTTTCCATTAGCCCCATCTTTCTTTAACTCATTCGAAGCGCGTTTTCACCTAAGCAGGATCATTCGGTCACGGTATTCTGTCCGCCCTTGTGGAAACGATGATCACCATTCAAGCGAACATTATCCTCGTCCACATCCCCGCCCCTTCCTCACCCTCACCCTCACCCTCACTTGCCGCCGCGATGCACACGCCATCGCCCACCATAAGATGTTCTTTCCATCCACAATTCCTACCTTCCATCCACACGCCCGTCTCCCCATCCCGCCTCATCGTGGACTCTCTCGCTATATTATAGAGGACGGCTACGTGCTCTCTCGGAGCCCAAGGGCATACCGGTAAGTTTTCACGAGTCACTTCGCGAGCTCGCCCTGTCGACTGACTCGCTGTATCCAGGACGGCGTGTGGCGATCGCCACGTGCTCTCGTTCCGCCGAGATCGCCCTCACTCATCCCTCTCCCTTTGGCGACAACAGAAAACGAACGACGGCACAACAGCGTGCCACTGCCATCACCCTGTCTTCACCCCCGCTATTATCTTCGTCCACACCCCGCCCCGTCACCGTCATCCACACCTTCACGTGCCACCGCGATGCACACGCCATCGCACGACTCGTGCATCCACACCCCCGCCTCCCCATCTCGCCTCATCGTGGACTCCCTCGCGCTCTCTGGGAACCCATGGGGATACCGGTAAGTCTTCTCTATGTCACTCGAATCCTACTCGGATGGCGGAGAGGGACCCCACGATGACTCGGAAATGCTGTCACAGTGGGTACCGCATCGTGCCGACGGGTCTCCCCTGCCAGCACCACCTGTGGGATTCACCTCCCTTTCCCTTTCCTTCATCTCCCTTTCTCGAGCAGGAAGTATCCCTCCTCCCCACTCGTGCATCCCGAATTGTAACCAAGCTATCCGGGGTCGCGCCCCTTGCATGCCCCCGTTGCCTCTGCAAGCTGTCCAACTCCCTACATGGGGCGTAAGATTGGTAGCTGGTGCTCAAAACGGCCTCGGACGGGTAGCGGTGCCTCCTGACGAGATCTTTCGCAGGCTCGAAACCGCCATCTATCCCGCCCCCTTACCTGCCCCCTACTCGTACTGTACATGGTCGCCCGAGCGTGTCGCTGGTCCGGCTATAATCCTCGGAGAGGGGCACAAGACGGATCAAACGTTCTCGTGACCCGCTCATTTTTGACGTAGCTCATCTTCAACCTCGAACTCCCCCGCTTCGGGACCCGCGGTTTCGTGGATAGGCTGCTGAATGGTGTTATCGGCCTACCCCATCCTCAACTTTAGGTCGCCGGAGATAACACCAAGCAATGTGACAATGTGACTCTGATGCCACCCTTTCTTATCTTTCCATATGACACCCCACCTCCCCCGCCCCGCTATTCCTCTTCTCTCTCTTCACTCCGAGGAAAGGTCGTGTTGCTTGCACATCAGCGCCTTCCTTTCATGGCTTACTATGTCGTCGGCCAGTCTTTCAATATTATTGCTGCTTTCTCCCTCACTCCACATCGATCACAAGCAGAAAGGTATGCCCTTATCCATGGTGTCGGCCTCGCTGCACTAGAGACTGTCGGGCTCTGTCCAGGTGCCCTTCTTATGAGCAGCGTGACAAGCAGCCTATGGACATGGGCCGGCGAATGCAATGTGGTCGATGCGGTCGAGTTGCGAAGAAGTGTCTGGCCGTGCAGTCGCACACAGTCAAATGGAATCGTTCGATAGGCAGATGGATGGCGACAATCCTACCAACGTTCAGGGTATCCGATGGAGAGGGTTCCCATAGGCTGGCGGCCTCATGGCCAAGTCTGCTAGGCAAGATCCTGCTTCGTTGGTGCTGCCCACTACTTATATACATTCATATGGTAGGGAAACCAATGACGTGCGCGCCGCCTCAACCCGTGCGTTCAGCCAATCTGTTCAATATTTAACCACAACATCATCAGCTCTTTTACTCGCATTTTTCTGGTTGCCTCTACCTTGTCATCCTCCCAGCGGTCCCGTTTCTTATCCTCATCTAAGGATTCTCTCAAGCCTTTGCAAGATCACGTTCAATGACACCAGAACAAACACTCATTGCCCACGCCG
The DNA here is from genome assembly GCA_038091555.1 of Leccinum sublutescens. Classification (NCBI taxonomy): domain Eukaryota; kingdom Fungi; phylum Basidiomycota; class Agaricomycetes; order Boletales; family Boletaceae; genus Leccinum; species Leccinum sublutescens. The sequence continues at coordinate 22,967 of JBBPOR010000096.1, read as the reverse complement.
CTTCCCTTGTCACCCGTGTTGTTACAAACATTGGCGTGGCCAAAGCAGCGATTGGAGCCTCTCACCAGTCTGCTCTTCTTAGGCGTGTGGCAGTCGTCGTTCAGTAACTTGGTACCGTCTGTGGTGTCACGGCTGGTGCAATTCAGTTTGTCACAATGGCGATGTTTGTCCAGGGATCCTGGTATGGCATTCACCTAGTGCTCGAGGGCATGAATGTCTTCTGGGCATATTTGATTACGACCAGCAACCTGCGATGATGGTTCCTCTTTTGGTTGCGTTGGCCAAGGGCAAAGTTCGGAGCTGGTGGGAGTCGTATCTTCTTCTCAACAAATCCATTCGTCCGTCGTCACCAAGCAGCGGAAGGCATAACCTCTTCGCCGTATCATGCCGCGTAGCTTCGCGGGTGATTTTGTGCTCACCAATCTCACCTACGCCTACCTATGCGCCCCGGTACCTCAGGCTATTCTACGCGAACGCGGAATATGTTCCTCCACTCGCATGAAACCACGTCGTTCATCATTGGTCCCTCCGGATGCGGTAAATCCACGATCGGATCCGTTGTACTCGGTTATTATACCCCATCCCTTGGATGAGGTGTTGCTTGACGAACAGGACCTGCGATACCTTGACGCTTCTCGGGATGGAAAACATGTCGCGGGCGCTGTAGGTTCAGCTGGCGTCGGCACAAATTCTTTCAAGTTGTGAGGTTCTATCCACCGGAACGTTGGCCTCGCGGCTATTGGGAGTGGCAGGTCCGTCGAGGAAGTAACGCGCGTACTGGCAGGAGTAGGGCAGGTGCGCCGCGCTGCAATGTTGGTAAGTTAGGACTCTGGACTGAGGACTGCAAACCCCGCCTGTCACGTCCTGCGCGAGCGCATTTGCAAAGGTCTCCGACTATACTCTTCGGAGCCGACGGAACCATACCTGAACAGTCAAAACTACTTTCGAACCAGATCGTTTGTATGTACATTGGGATTGGTACGTCTAATGTCGCTGACCTTTCTTTTAGGGTTCGTGGACGACACAAACGTCTATCGCGTCACGATCCACAAGACCTTTGAAGAAAACTTGACCACCAAGCCCATCAGTAAGCGGTCAGCTGTTGTCTGTGGCAAAGCGAGAACTCAATTGTCTTTTAGATGGGGCCATCTTTATATTCAATCCGCGATCGGGACAACTTTTTTTGGCCAAAAGCGTCTAGGGCAGCTCGCGAAATGGAAGACAGCAGAAGATGTCGCTGCTTTGGTTCGCTCTTTGCCAGTCAAAGAACAGCTCAAGGAAGTGATTGTGACTCGCAAGGGAATGTTGGGTAAGCACCATAAACCACACCTGTAAGCCTGGCTTATCTCGTTTCCCAGACCCTCTGGAGGTGCATTTGCTGGACTTCCCGAACATTGTCATCAAGGGTAGTGAACTGCAGCTGCCGTTCCAAGCATGCATGGAGATGGAAAAGTTCGGCGATTTGATCCTTGTAGGTTTTTTCAATCACTTTGGTTGAGCTGGGCCTCATTTGTTGTAGCGCGCTACACAACCATAAATGGTGCTCTTCAGTCTATATGGTATGTTCAAACTTTTGTCGATATTCTGATCTTACATTTCCAACAGACGACTGGCTGAAATCTATCTCGAATTACACCGCCTTCTCTCGTCTTATCCTCCTCTTGCGTGGATTGCATGTCAACAACGAAAAGGCCAAGATAATAATTCTTCATCCCGACAAATCAACATTTACGGAACCTCATTTCGTGTGGCCAACTTTGACGGACGACGAGTGGATCAAGGTCGAGGTAGCCATGACAGACCTCATTCTGGCTGTGAGTCTTGTCCTGATCAATCGTCAACTTTCCTTGATGTCTTATTCTGCCGATTAAAGGACTTTGGCAAACGTAACAGTGTCAACATCGCATCATTGACGGCCAGCGAAATTCGTGACATCATTCTTGGACAAGAGATGGTCGCTCCCTCTGTACAACGCCAACAGATGGCGGAATTGGAGAAGGGTACCGAAGCACAAGGGCAGGTCACGGCTGTTCAAACGTAAGTTGTTGGAATAAGTGTAAAAATATCTTTCTAATATTGAATTCAGCCAAACGACCAATATTCATGGTGATACCATCCAGACGGTAACGAGTAAGTGTAGTTCAGTAACTGCGCGTGTTACGCCGACTGACTAGGTATGATTGCAGCGACAAGCCTACGAGCAGCAGGTATTCAGCAGCAAATCCGACTGGCGTGTCCGTGCCATCTCCGCAACCCATGATGCTGCCACTTCGTCTCCAACACATCCATGTGTCGAAAGATGACGTGAATGATGACGTTGCTTCGTACACATACGTGCTCCCGAAGAACGTTCTGCGCGCTTTCGTCACCGCTGCGGACCTGCGGACTCAGGTTGCCGCCTTCATGTATGGTGTCTTCCCGCCGTACAACAAGCAAGTCAAGGAGGTCAAGGCAGTGGCTTGGGTACCCCAGCGGGGAAGCAATAACACTGTTGAACTGCCAGCTCATCTCCCCAAGGACGACTTCTTGCTGAAAGATCTTGAACCTTTGGGATGTATTAAGATCCAAGCGCTCGAGCTCAACCAAGCGAAGCTTTTGGCGGATCATCCCGAATTCGGATCATCGACTATCTGTATCGCCGCTTCGTTCACTCCTGGGTCCGTCTCGTTGTCTGCCCACTGGTTGACTGTCGCCGGATTCGAATGGGGCCGTAAAAACGTGGTCATTTCAGCCAATCCGCCGGGCTTCAACCCCAACATGTCCGAGAGCGTTCAGCTTTTGTTATCGGATCGCATCTTTGGTATGACCCTAGTGCCCGAGGGCAAGGTCTGGAACTATGGTATTGGCCTCGATACGAGACGATCCTCATTGGGGAGCGATGAGAACGCTGAAACAGAAGACAGCGTTGTAACGAGTGGGGATATGAGGCAAGGTTTGGCACTCGCAAGAGCGAGAATGTGGGTCCTTGAAGTCCTGATTCTCCGTAAGTTTGCGTCTACCTCACGTTGGATGATGTCTTCCTCATAATTTTTTGACGTCGGCAGTAGACCCTCCGACACGCCTTCTGACTACTTCAGCGACCCGAGTCTGGCGTTCACGAGAGTCAAGAAAAGTACAATTATTATTTCACACAACCTCACGAATATCGGTGCGGAAGACTTCGTGTAGTTATGCGCGAGGGCTGCGTGACCGAGAAAGGGATTCCGTACAGATCTAAAGAAAAGAAGAACCCGATTTGATCGTCACACAGCACGTTATAATATACTACATATCACAATGAAGCAAGTGACCCGGATGGAGGAAAGGAATTTGTAATCCATCTTCAAGAGAATCATCCGCCAATTCCGATGGTGATTCTTCTCCAATGGGCTCCTGCAACCTGCCACAGCAATGCTTACAAGCAGGGTCCTTCGTAGCCACGGTGTTGCGGGTGAAGACACCATCTGGCCCTGCTGCGATATCTCCCAACAGCGCCACTACCTGACCTTTGGACTCTCGTATTTGTCTCGCAAACTCAGAGACAATGGCTTGTAGGTCGGTTTTCGTCCAGTTGACCGAAGAATCTGCTTCAGGATGTACTTCAGTGCCCGCATCCACCTCTTGGTCGCAGCGTGCGATTTTTGTTGCCGGGCGTTCGTCGTCAGGATCCAAATCACGACCATGCTTCAGGTTGCTGCTATATGGTACCGTATAATCTAAGGTACGATATACTTGAAAATCAGAAATAGAAACAGAGCATCGCAGAACTAAAAGCTACTACCTTTCTGTGTTAAATCGATTTGCAAATCGGGAATGTCGCCGATGATAAGAGCAACCGTTCGAGGTTCTACGACGACCATTTGAAATCATCAATGCCATGAACCAGAGAATGTGTACCAGCGTTGGTTGACCTACCGGTATGACTGCCCGGGACGCTCTCAGCCTGTGGCATGTACGCCGCTGACATTGTAGCTCCTAAACCAAGTTGGCCCACGAACACCCGCGTCACACTTGAACGTTGAACGTTGAACGGTCAATCACATCCGCAGTGTTCATGTACGATTGAAGGATATGCTTCCGAAAACGTATGTGAATCGCTTCACTGAGCAGCGGCTGTCACGGTAGCGAAAGGAAGCGGTGACTAGTAGGGCTAGAAGTGTCGGCATTGATACAAAGGATCCGGTAATGAGCAGCAGTGCTGGAAGTGCTGGAAGTGCTAGAACTCGGTCCGAGTTGCGATGATTTCCAGACTCGGAAGTGCCAGCATTGGATCGCCGAAGATACTTATTATTGAGAAGTAACTTTGTGTCAGAATTTCAAGTTGAAACGCGGAACTCACGATGTGCCTCAGTCACCCGGGCCACGGTGGCCAATCTGGCCTAGACTGCTAGGCCAAGTTCTATAAAACGGCCACGAGATGAGGTGCGTATAATTCTTACCGGGCCTCTCAGAGACTCCATCCCACCACAGCTGTACGAAACGCCCCCCACTCGCTTTCAGCTTACCACCATCCCATGCCAATATCGCAACACGATCGCGGTGACAGCTCATCACCGGACGGGACGACTGCCAGTGGCCATAAGCGTCAGCATACTAGCGCTTTGCAGCTGGGGCCTAGGAAGAAACCGTGAGTTTCTGTCGCATTGTCATGACACTGACGCTCAACTTAAAGTTTCCAGAACGACCCAAGATCCACTTGTTCACCATGGAAGGCACTTTGGGCGGTCTGCGCACGCATTTTGCAACATTCAAACTCTCGTTACAAACGGTCTCTTACTTCAAGCTAGGAGTGATGGCGAAGAGCAAGAATCTTTAACAGCCGTGTGAGTCGAATTATACCTTCATGCTTGTAACTCTCATTCGTCTTCGATCCGAATTTAGAGAACGACAAGAGTATACAGTATTCCGCGAGCTCCTTCGCATGGTACCCGGGCTGGAGGCTCGACTGATGGAGTCTTCGGAAGAGGAAACAATTGCCATCGCTGATCTGGTAACGTAGTAATTTGCTAATTCTGTTCTTCTTTCACTTACAACGAGTTGGACTCTAGATTCAGAAGGGTGCGAACGGGTCGAGGGCAGACGACACGAAAGGGATGAAAAGTGCGATAGTAGACTGGATCACGCCTAAGGGCCAGTCGCTGAGCCCTCACATTCCTCGAAACATCAAGGCCGGACGTGGGTTCAATCATGAACGAACTGGCGCCCTTCTATGTCCCGCGGGACTCGACTGGGGTAACGCTGAGTGAGTTCATCGTCTCCTATAATCATGCACGCCTCAAAAATCTCATTCGTAGGACACGCGACAAGCTTATGAGTGGCCAGATTCAGGTAGCTGGCGACCAATGGCCACTTTTCCTTTACGCAAACTATTCGTATGATCCAGAGGATCCATGGAACGGACTGCTCCGAAGCGGTCTCCTGGTATCTGTGCGTATTTTTATTTTTATTTTTCGACACATAGATCTACGGTACGGGATCTGAACCGTTTTGAGCAGGCATTCAAGCATATATTCACTTCCCCCAGCTCTGTGGATCAAGAGCCGAAAGCGACACGCTCAGGAAATGCACGCCTTCATGGTATGCGGTCGGTCACAAAAGCATCAATCGCGTATGTTGCTACACAGGCAAGCTGGAGGATTCCCTTGCCGAAACCTTGCGTCGCTCATCAGGTTGATTGCAGGCCCGCTTCGCACTCACTTCTGCCCAAGTATTTTCTCGCACTGACCTTGTCACAGACTCCGAGCGATTTTATAACAGCATACTGGAGCTCTTACTTGACCTCGACGAGAAAGAGGAAGTAGAGCAGCTTCTGGTGTGGTGGAACCGGTATGATTCTTGGATCAGATTCTACTACATCTTACTCACCAAAAGAAATAAACAGGCAGGTATTTCCGCTTTATGCAGATATTGAACGGCTGCCATCGAAGAATAGCGCATTAGCGCGGATCCGCCAGAAACGTGCAGAGAGCAGGATGAGAGACCGTGAGGTAGAATAACTATTTCATTTCGTAGAATGCGTAGTAGTACAATTTGTCATTTACTAGTACTCGTCGAACGTTTCCTAATTCACTATCCTACGACGGTCATTACTTTCAGCCTGGGTTGTGGGAGTTCATTACTACATGACCAGAACCAATGCAGTTTCATAGAGGCGAGTGGACTATACCAATCGGTGTTGGACTTATGGGCGGCTCTGGACGAACGGTACATCAGTTCGAATGCGCCAGCATGGGAAGGATAGCAACTCACAGTCAGATGGATGCAACCGGGCCATACTAGTGATCGGCGTTGGACTTGTGGGAGGCTCTGAACGAACGCCACATAAGTTCGAATGCGCCGGTATGGGATGGATTGCAACGCAAAGTCAGAGAGGCCAATATGGGCCGTGGCGATCGGCGTTGGGCGAAATGAGCGACTCTGAAAGAATGGCACGTGAGTTCGAATGCGCCGGTACGGGGAGGATTGCAACGCGTGGTCATACCGACGAATGGGGACCATAGCGATCGGAGTTGGACGAATGGGCGACTCTGGACGAACGGTAAGTGAGTTCGAATGCACCGGTACGGGGAGGATTGCAACACACAGAAGATAGACGAAAGCGGGCCATAGCGATCGGAGTTCCCAGACGAATGGGCGATTCTGAACGAATGCTACGTGAGTTCGAATACACCGGTACGGGGAGGATTACAATACAGAGAAGATAGATGGAAGCGGGCCATAGCGATCGGAGTTGGACGAATGGACGACTCTGGACGGACGGTAAGTGAGTTCGAATGCACCGGTACGGGGAGGATTGCAACACGCAGAAGATAGACGAAAGCGGGCCATAACGATCGGAGTTGGACGAATGGGAGACTCTGGCCGAACGGTAAGTGAGTTCGAATGTACCAGTTTGGGAAAGATTGCAATGCACAGTCAGACGGATGAATGGGGACCATAGCAACCGAAGTTGGGCAAATGAGCGACTCTGTATTTGAATGGTACATAAGCTCGGATGTATCTGTCTGGCAAGGATTACAATAGATAACCAGTATTATGAATATGTGTCTTGTATATCTATGTGTTTGTCCATTGTCCCAATGGCAGGGTTCACAATATTTATCACTTGTATATCTTATTGTCTTATATAAGATAGTGATAATATATTTTAATTGCTGCCAACCCCCCCAGAGATTAACTGACCTGATCAATTGTTGTACAAGAATGATGGAGGAGGGTGTACATGGCATACATTATAATATTATATAAGGTTATCTCAGACTCTCATCAATTTCCTGAGGGCCTCTGCGTCCGTTCGGAACGCTGGACGGAGGGTAGCCTGCTTATTACCATGTAAGCCTGAGCTTTGATCCACTTCCCGTCATGGTAAAAGAACTGACCTAAAACCGCCGCAGCCGCTCTGGCACGCCTCCGACCGCCTTCGGTCAGCAAACTCTGTTCTGCTTCGATCTCCAATGGTTTCTTTGCGGGCGGATCGCGAGAGAGGGGATGCGTAGTGTCAATCGACACCGTTTGCCAAAGACCTTCCGCTCTGATGTCTCGTCCTGCGCTCAGCTTCGATCTCCCAGGCTTTCTTCACCACCTTCTTTCCCGACCGTTATCCTAAGAGTGCCTTCTGGCGGCTCATCTGTAGTCAGATCATACGCGAATGACTGTTTCAAGCCAGGACAATGCCAACGTCACGGCTTCGGCGTTTACGCGCGTCTCCTCAAGGTCTAGAATGTGCAATGCAGGGAAATTTCGAGAGACGTCACCAGTGAGGAGATTAGACGGGAAGGCATCGTCTCCAACGTCTGCCATTGCTAGAGTGGGAGTGGGAGGGGACGCGGAACGCGGGCAAATGGAGGTCGTCCCGTTGGACGGCATGTGCGCAGGAGAGGGCGGGGGAGAGGGAGGGGATCCGGATGGGTCAGGGTCAGGCGTCCTCGTCAGTGCGTCGTCCCCGTTGGATGGCGTAGGGTGGGAGTGGGAGTGAAGGGAACGCGGACGCGGACGGGTCGAGGTCGAGGTTGGGCACGCGTCGTCGATATCGCGTCGTTTCCGTTGGACCCCGAGACGGCGCGTTCAACACGTGCGCAGAAAAGTGAGAGGGGGAAGGGAATGAGGAGGGATGCAGGCAGGCAAGGGGCGAGGGAAGCAGGCAGGCAGGCGGATGGGACGATGTCGCTGGACACTGGCAGGAGATGGACGAGGGGGTGGGTGTGCGGGCGTGCCCGTTTGGACACGCTGGAGGAGGGATAGGGATCCGGATGGGACGAGGACAGGCGTCCTCGTCAGTGCGTCGTCCCCGTCGGATGGCGAGTCGGCAAGTCTGGAGTTCTCTGAAGCAATGAGGTTAAGGGACAAGTTAACCTTGGATAAACCAGAAGGGAGATTCTTGTAGTCGATGGAGAACCACCTGTCTTCTTCAGCAACGCGTGACTCTGCCCGTTCGTTCCCGCCACATGAACACCCCAGCAATCGCTGCAGCCGGACCGAACGCGATCGTCGCAAGGCCATGCCATACAAGGATCCCGACGAAGCCGAGCACCCCGTCGGCCACCCAAAGTGTCGCGAGCATCATCGAGCTCATGGCGAAAATGATGTCCCACTTGATGGACTCGTGCGCGCCGTCTGAGAGGGAAACCGTTGCCGGATTGATCACGTTCGCAATATTGATCGGTACAAAGAGCGTTCGAAGGGCTTCCATGTCAAGGAGGAGAGGCCAGACGTAGACAGCGTGGAGAAGTGTAGAGAAGAAAATGGTGAGCACGAGGGCAGCCATGACGATAGAGTGACCCGAGTGGATGTTGGGTAAAGTCTGTATGCGAGGGTGGCGAGGGTGACGAGGAAGGGTAAGCCTTGCCAGATAGCGGTCAGCGGTGGGTCGACAGAACGAGGGCCGCAGGAAAAACGTAGCCGACGGGAAATCGAAAGAGAAGTGATCCAGCGTTGGCTGGGCTGATTTTTGAGGGTGGGTTTGGGGTATGACTCGGCCGGATAGAAGCAGCGCCAGTAACAACGAAGAGGAGGGAGTAGATGGGTATGATGACGCCCATGGAGAAGAGTTGGAAGAGGACGCGCCGAGGACGAGAGGGCGGCGGTCGCGAGCGATTTCAATCAAGGGGATTAGGTGATAATACCGATGGCGAGAAAGAGGACGGCAAGGGGATAGTAGGCTTTATCTATGAGGTCGTGGAGGAATGAGCCGGAAGGCAGAGAAGGCAAGGAAGGAGAAGAGGGGGAGGGGGAGTAACACGTCTGTCAGGGGAGTCGCTGCAGGCGAAAAGAACAACACGCACGAGTGAGAAGCTTCCTGAACTTGAAGACCATATCGATGTCAGAGACGAATTGTAGCAGCCGAATAATAATATGTGTTTTGGAATGAAGACAACGTCGATGTTTTTGGCCAGTCACATGAGCTCCGAAACTACATTCGTGTCTAGATACGTGAATACAAACGAATTCTTCTCCTGATATCGAAAAAACCAGCAACGTAGGATTATTGGACGTCGACTATCCGCACGCTATCCATCAACTCCTCTAACGGTGTCTCTGCCCGGATCTGAACATTGATGAAACTGTCCGTCGCGACACGTTTATACAGCACGCGCCCCTCCGAAGCAAGTAACAATGTACCGAACGGCTGCTTCAGTCGAACGACTAGCCGTAATGCGCGCATGGCTAGATAAAACTGAGGAGCCCCACCGAAGAAATCCCTGTCCAGAAGGGGACTGATCCAAGGGTGGATGAGCATCAAGCCGTGCATTCCGACCAAGTCGTCGTTGGTCTCGATGCGTATGTCACCGAGGACGGGAGTAGTGACATGATAAACATGAACGATCGAGTCCGATCCAGGTTTCGCGGTGATAGCGGTAAGGGATGTCAGGGAGAAAACAAGTCCAGGAAGGTGGAGTCGACCAGTCATGATCGAAAGAGGGGGAAGGTCGTGCAGCCGCTGGTACAAATGAATGGCGAGTAAGGGGTCGGGCAAGGATGATTGCAAGGCCATGATTATCCTGTCCATCTCGGCGGTCTCGATCGGCTGCGGAACGTGAGGGGGCTGGATCTGGTGATAGACAGTGAGGTCGGGAGGGAGGTAGCTATTGGCACTGCTACTCGAGTTTCCAGCCCGAGTCCAGGAGATAAGTGTGACGTTATCCGACTGGGTCAAGATGTACTCCAGAAGACGACAGACTGCCCGCGTGCCCTCGCCATATATAACTGGGAGTGAGACATCAAAGATGCCGAACAGACAATATGCGATATCTTCTACCCGCGTCGTCTCGCGACTCGAAGCCAAGTACAACTTCTCGCGCACCCTGGTCAGCCCTGGCTGAAGCGTTGCGAGGGCGGTGATTCCTTGTGATTGGACATGTCGAGATCAAGGTATGGCTTCCAATCTTCCGTATAAAATTGTACGACCTTCGATGCGACGTACTCTTGGTATGTCCATCCACGAGTGTTCCAGATGCTTTTCCACAAAAGGCCCTTTCTTTGCGATTTGGAGTGGACACCGAGAAGATGGACGATCGTGAGCGCCACACGACAATACCACTGAAACATGGCAACAACAGATTCTTGCTGAACTCCCGTGTCGCTCTGGTTGACACAGCACGTATCACTCCATCCCCACCGGTAGCGCCGAGACTGCACGAGCTTGCAAAAGTTGATGAGTTTGTCGTTCGCGGGGGATGCAGGGAGTCCATAGATTAGGGTATTCTCGACCATTTGAAACGATGGCTCGTGTGGCTGCCACCTGTGTGAGAACATCACATATTCATAGAAGTTCTCCACCTCCTGCTCGATGCGTACAAAGTCGAGCCGATCGGGGATAATCATGGAAGACCGCAACTGATTGAACATGGAGCACTCCTCGAAAGCTGCCCGTTGCATTGTCTTATCTCAGAGACGACCAGTGGTGGTGTCGATGAGAACATGGGGAATGAGACGGGTTGTCTGTTCAATGACTTTTCGGATCAGTGGAGTCGTGTCGAGATAACAATGCTGCATGACTATTACCACAAAATCAGCTCGTCTGCGCAACATGAATGAGAACAACTTACCTCGAGCTTGTGGGTCAGGTGATTTCTCCATCCTCGACAACATCGTCTCAAATGCCTCAAATGCTTCCTTGTAACGCCCTAGGCTGTGTAATATCACATGTTTCCTTTTGTACCCCTCGTAGTTCGATGGGTCGCGTTCAGTCATCTGATTGTATAGTCAGCGCCGTCAACTCGGGATGCCGCGCGGATCAATTTATACCTGGGTGGTGTTGATGAGTTCATCCTCCAACAATCCTACTCGAGCCTCGCAGCATTTGACTATGATGTCACTGATATTTGTCGCTCATCCCGTCCTTCCGAATGAATGCGAGGGATTAAGCGACAAGGCAGTAGAGTAAGCTGAAAGAGCCTCCTTATGTTTCTTGGAACTTGATGCCTCGTCTCCGATCTCTCGAAGTCTTGATACACATCGATGTGTGAATTCTGATGGTAGGGATTGAATATACAATTTTAGCACAAGATACAAAAGCTCACCTTTCAGCCAATCGACGACTAGTTCGTTACGCCACAGATCCTCAGTCATCGCATTCGCAATATGGTGCGCAGCATCATATATGCGACCGTCGGCGTACAACGTTTCGCACTCATGCTTCTTGTCGTATACACGGAGTGCACATTTGCATGTGGCGAATTTGTTACCGACTTCCTAAACGGATAGCTCGAGCGTATTTATCTTTTGCGCAATGAATTCTGAAAACGTGTCGGATCACCGTCAGTCGGAATAGCTCAAAACGCACCTGAGCTCTGTTCGGGGTCGATCAACGTCAGCGCGTAGTGCCCTGACAGTCCGGGTCAATCGATCGACTGGACCTTGAGATGCTACAAGCACGCTGCGGAATTCCTTGTCTGATTCATCGAGATGAGTGATTTTGCGATCTAATAAAGTGCTAACGAAATGGGTTTGAAGGCGGAGAGAACGCACTTGAGGATTCATTTTGTGCACGAAGGGACTTGATGATTTCATTTAGGCCCGTCTTTTCCTCGTTGGATGTAGCAAGCCGGTTACGTAGTTCTTGAACAGTTTTCTCGAGAGTCGCTATATCGTCCTTTGGTGGAAACGAATATCAGCACAGTGGAGTCTTGCAGATAATAAACATACTTTGACGGGAGTCCCGTGCGCGTAGGGACTGGACCGTGTTTTCGAGATCGGTCTTTTCAATCCTCAAGCGACGTATCTCTTGCTCCGGCGGGCGTACCTAATAAAGGGCAGATTGATAAGGACGTGATCTTTTATGAGTAGTGTTACTCACATCGTCCGACCGGTAGGTTAAGGAAAGAAAGTTATAAAGATTCTGCAGCGTGACGTTGTGCCCTCCAGCGGTCGCAATGGCGTTGCTTGGCAGCGAGATGGCCATGGACTTGATGCCGTGGGAGTGGTGGATGACGTCCCCAATTTGTTGATGTGTCGTAGTGTCCCATAGTGAGAGCGACGAATTCGCGGAGGCTGCGATGACTGTGTCGTTGCATGCCAATGCGATACAGCTTGGTCGGTCGTCGCTGTGAATGCGCAATTTCGCGAGCGTTTCTTGGTGGACACGTCGAGACAGTAAATGTCGCCGTCTTTGGAGAAGGCAAAGAGGCGGTTGGAGTCGCTCGCCCAGGCGAGGGATCCGTTGAAATACAAGTTGACTTGAATTGGAAACTCTGCGAGGACGTTACAGTTGCTGCCGTCGTAAATCCGAACAGAGTCGTGACGCCACGTAGCAGTAGCGATGCGTCGTCCGTCGGGAGAGAATTTTACTGCAGCCAACCAGTTGTCGTGTTTGAACGGACCGAGGAGTCGTTGGCCAACGGAAAATGACCAGACACTGAGCGTCTTGTCATCCGATCCTGTCGCGATTTTCTTCCCATCTGCTGAAATGTCCACCGCACGCACCCATTGAATCGTCGTGTGCTTTGAAGTCCACCACGGTTTCGCATCCCAGACGATCACTTGACCACTCCCCGTCCCACACACAATCCACTTGCCATCTCGTGTGGCTGCCAGGTCAAAAATCCACCTGCCCCCCAGCGTCCATTGGTTTCCTCACCTCCTTGCCATCCTCCACTCGCCATTGTCAGATTTTCTCTTCCTTTCCCCCGCTCACGACATGCTTCCCATCAGCAAGAAAACCGACCGACCGTATCTCATCTTGAGCAACGATTTCGATTGGCTTCGCGTCAGTTGCGACATTGGAGGAGGAGCTTTGCATGCAACCTATGAACGGAAAGCATCAAGATGCGTGGATCTACAAACGCACCGTGTTCCTACGTACCTTGAACCAGGCGATCCTTGGTACCTTAGAGCCCAACACGACCGCCGCTCGAAATCCACTAGGGAAGTTGATGTCGGTACAACGCGTGTTCCATGCGCCCTCGCTCGACGGCAGCAGAAATCTCATCGGCGTGCTTGGCCTGCCGTGCGCCGCGATGATTGCTTCGAGTCGTGCGTGCGTGCCCGTTTGAACACGCTGGAGGAGGGAGAGGGAGAGGGGGTGCACGTCAAGAGGCGAGGGATGTAGATTGGACGAGGATTCCCATCCTCGTCGTTGCATCGTCTCCATCGGACGGCGAGACGGTGCGTTCCACGTAGGTGCAAGAGTGGGAGTGAAGGGGTCGACGGGTCGAGGTCGAGGTTGGGTAGGCGTCGTCGATATCGCGTCGTCTCCGTTGAACCCCGAGATGGCGCATTCAGCACGTGAGCAGGAAAGGTGGAGGCAGGCAGGCAGGCAGGGAGGCAAGGGGGAGGGAGGCAAGGGGAGAGGGAGGCAGGGAGGGACGCGGATGGGACGATGTCACGTCGTCGCGATATCCCCGTTGGACGCCAAAACGGTGCGGTCCGCTTACTATGCGCACTGGCAGGAGAGGGACGAGGGGGTGGGTGTGCGTCGTGCCCGTTTGGACACGCTGAAGGAGGGAGAGGGAGAGCGGGGGTCCACGTCAAGAAGCAAGGGATGCAGACGTGGATGCCTGTCCTCGTCGTTGCATCGTCCCTGTCGGATGGCGAGACGGTGCGTTCCGCGTAGGTGCAAGAGTGGGAGTGGGAGGGGACGCGGCCCGGGAACGCGGGCAGGTCGAGGTCCGCGTCGTGACAAGTTCAAATTTGCATCGACCAGCTCTATTCGACAGTGAACAGGTTCGACAAAGTTTTGTAACTGCCATACTACGCGTGCGGACAAGAGCGACATTGAATAATATTGAATAATGGCACCTGCCACCTCGTCCCAAACACCCATGGTAGCACCTAGACAGAGGAGTCATCCTTCCAACCCTCAGAAACTGGCCCGGCTGCAAAAAGCCAATCTAATGAAATTGCGTCACAAAGCCGTCCCTGGAAACCCCAAGGACAAAACCTCTGTCCCGCCTGTCGACCAGCAAGGCACTAGACTTGGTTGCTGAATATTTTGGCTTGTCTCATATGCTTTCCGTGAGTTTTTCCTCCTTTCACGATTTCTCCTCGCAGTGGTTCTCAGGCGACTTAGACTCTGTGTCTGCAACAACTGTCTACCGAAAGCGGAAGCCGTGTACTGTTGAATCCTTTGGAATTAACGCATCAAATTGGTGATGGATCGATTGTCTTGCTGACCTGCTCACAGTCAGACGGATAACTCGACGGGTCCTCTATTCAATGGCCCTTTTTGTATACTTGTTTACCTGCAATACAAGTTACCCGGAGTCTACCTGGAAACTGCATTCTTATTATCCGAAGGGGAAAAAGTACATAGTGTAAACGGACAGCAAAGGCAAAATCAATGTCCACAGCTGCAGAGACGAACGTAGCAGAGAAGTGCTCTGCGCGACGAGGGCAGCTAACCGGCGAAGATGGGGCACGTTGAGGTATGCTGGGACATACGTCTCAAGTCCCAAAACCTCGCGAGGGTATGGGGGCTCATATCATAGGTCCAACTTCCTCTGTTTCGGGGGAGAGAAGGAGGTGATCATTACGATCGTTTGCTTGTACTCGAGAGGCGACGACGCGCAGGGAAATAGGATTCTAAAACGATGGATGAGAGTACTGCGGGCGAGAAAAGATGAACCCACCTCGTATTCCGCGACGTAGTAGTTGGTACACATTCTTTGTATTTGCATAGGACTCAACATCCAGCAAACGTCATAATGATCTCGATATCAGCGGGCGTTGCCTGTCATTTTGGGTCAGGACTTGGAATGACGGGTAAAGTGTTCAAGGACCTTCAAGTTTTTCAGTTGCAACAACTTGATGGCTTGCATCAAGTGTTCAAAGTAGAGTGTGCCTTCTGGCATATCATGCGACTTGCACCATTCCTCTATCCGTGTGATGTTGTACTGAATTTGCATGGCTTTTGAACAAAATCAGCATCACGTCAAGATCAGACAAAAAAAGGTACCTCTCTTCCATGAAGAGAAGTTTCTCCTCATTAAAAGATCGTTGAAGCTCGTGACGCCAACCAACTTGAGCGGTTCGGTGCGAACCACCGAATCTTCGACATAATAGCTCTTGAGGCTCTTCCAGACCTTGTTCAGCAAGTTCAAAATGTCGTCCATACTAAACGCTGGTTGACTGTTCGTGTTGAGTATTCGATTGAATAACCGTCCACCCCCATCACTCGTAGTGAAGCCCGGGAGAGACTGACTCTCAATCAGGGCAGGTATTACCATCTTCGAAAGACGTTTCTTGGTCTCCTGCATCCAAGTGTGGTAGATGTTGTACTCGAGGCTACCAAGGTCATGCTTGACCACGGTGACGAGGCGTTCGTAGTCATTTCAGTCGAACTCGCGAACTGCATTTTCTTCTCCTGGACCGATGCCTTGTACCATATCACTCTCGGCGACGCAAATGAAAGAAAGCATCTCATGTACGTTGGAAAGCCAGAAGATATGGTATCTGCTTCTTCGTGCTTCGAAAACCACTGTTGGATCTGTATCTCAAGCTCCTCGAGTTGCGTTTGCAAAGCTTTTTTCTCTTCCGTCCGCTTTTGCAGCGTCTGTGTAAGTTCCACAACCTTGTTCTCGAGGCGGTAGGAGATCTCCTTGAATTTAGACACCGAGCGCGCCTCAGTCCTAAGGATTTTGAGTTGTTTCTTCGCGAGGCGTCGTCGTACGCAAGATTGCATGAAGATTATACGTCTTGTAACGGATCGGTAGGAACGACGGTATAATCTGTATATCGGCCGTCAGGATGCTAAACGAGAGGGAAAAAAGGAGGGCGATATACAGTCCACGGAACAACGATTGCAGCAGCACAGCCCCATGTAGCGTCCTCGTCTCCCTAAAGGCTCGCCGCGCCTGTACACTGCGAACACCTAGACGCGTCACACATTGATACAACGGGTCCATGCAGTAACGTTCGGAACTTACAACTCTGCACAGCAATAACTGATCGGCGAACTTGGAGGAACTTCGACCTTTGAAGGAAACTTCGAACGCCAGCCTGTAACCTTCTTGCAGCGACGTCTCTGCGGATATTCTCTACCAGCCGCCTTGCCAAGATACCACGCCACCACGTCTGAATTTTGATCGTAGCGCTACGGAGTTCTTGGTACTTCTTAACGGCCATGCGGCGTCGCATGTTCTTTTGCACAATAGTGACGAGGGCGTTAAGTCTTTCAGATCTGAGAGACTCCAACGCAGCAAGCATACCCGCGCGGAAAAAGATCTTAGTAAGACCACCTTGGTACTTGTCGGGGTCGTTGAGCGTCTTCTCCAAGATAAGCGAGCACAGAGGTCTAAGCTCTAGTTTCTGTATCATAGGTTGCCAATCTGCTGACGGGACAAGCATGTAATATCTAGAGTGCTATTTGAGTTAGGCACTCAAGATCAAAATGTTACTCACCGTTCCGCAAATTCCTCGTAAGTCCAGTGAGAAGGGTATCCAGCGCAACTGATGCGGATAGTCTCCAAAACACCACAACCACGGAGCTGTCCTAAGACCTGAGAGGGTACAAATCCCCATGGTTTCTTGGCTTCGTTCGGTTTGATGCATCGGATGTAGTGGACGTTCGTGATGCTGAGCGTGTCCATCAACGTGATTAGGGATGCTTTGAATATCGACCCTTGTGTGGGTTTCTTAATCGCTGCGCCCGGTTTCTTCGGTCCGGCGCCTGCTGTGGTGGAGGCTACCAATGTTGAGCGACCTGGATCCGGAATGATTGACGACCGACGAGATCCCCCGCTGCCGTAATCAGAGAGGGAAGTCAAAACAATGTCCGAAAACCGGGGAATAAATGAATGGAAGGAACGTGTGACCAAAGAAGCGTCATCAAAGAACGTCCAATATCTTGACACCATCTATCAGCTTGTTCAACACCGCCGGCGTAATCTCCCTCGTTAGTTGCACAGTGATCACATTCTCCGTCGCGATCCGCCTGTACGCAGCCACACCACCAGGGTTCGGCGCCAACAACAGCGCACCAAACGGGCTCCTCAGTCGAGCAATCACTCGACGGGCCTGCTTCTGTTTGTCGACCGCGGACATAAACGACGGCGGTCGAGATCCACCCTGGACAGATGTCGTAGGTTGTTCACCCGATAACAGGCGAAGTCGGGCAGTGAGCCAGGCTCCTCGTGAACGTCTGGGTATTGCCGGGGCCACGGATGCGCCTGTAGTAGGCAATACACCTGTCGAAGAAGGCCTCCCATCTCCATCCTCAGACCCCTCGAGTACTACATCCACAACACTTGCGGCAGCTTGTCGATCGAGGAGAAAGTCGATCCAAGGATGAATCAAATAAAGTGTGTGGGATTTAGACAGATCTTCGCTCGTCTTGATCTCCACGTCTCCGAGGGTACCAGGGTGTGCACGAAACACCTGCTCTGAGTTGCTCCGAGACACTCGGCCAACTTTGAAGGCGAGACATGGAAGCTTCATCCGTTGACCTGCAAATGACGGAACAGGGAGATTATCCAAGCGGTCGTAGAATTTCAAGACCAACGATGTATTATGATTCAGTCCGGCGATCTCAACACCGTTCGTGACTGGTGGGATGTGAGTGGTCGGTAACGTGCTGAACAGAGATATCAGCAGGAAGGCAGCTATTGAAGCTACCAGATTTCCCCGTCCATGCGAGAATGCTCGTGTCTCCAGAGCTGGCGACTCGTGGCGAGTAGTTGTGATAACAGTCTGCCGAGTGTCTTGTCCCCCTCCCCATATACAACATTCAGCGACACCGAAAATATCCCGAGGAGTGAGTACGCAGCATCCTCGACTAGCGTTGTCTTCCGCTGCGAAGCTAGACATAGCTTCGTTCGGATGTCATCTAATCCGGGTCGAAGCGACATCAAAGCCCCTGCGGAGATTCCAGTGGCCTCCTCCATCTCCGAGATAATTTCAGGACACTCCTTGTGGTTCGGAACGTCCAGGTCCAAGTATGGCTTCCAGTCCTCGGTGTAGAATCGGACCACTGTCGATGCATGGTACTCTTGGAACGTCCACGCACGAGAGTTCCAAATGCTCTTCACAAGATCTCCACGCCGTGACAGAGAGCGAACACCACGGAGGAAGATAACCGTGAGGGAAGACCCTTTATACCACTTGAACATCGCGACGATGGCTTCCTGGAGAACAAGTTGATTCGATTTGTCTATGCAGCACGTATCGCTCCATGCCCATTCGAACCCCGAGTCCTGCACGATCTTGCAGAACATTTGAAGCTTGTCATGAGTGGGCGAATCCTCGAGATCGTACACCTCAACGCGGAGCACCTCCTCGAACAAAGGCTCACCCTCCTCCCACTTGTGAGAGAATGTGGCATAGCGATAGTACTCCTTGACTTTCTGCTCGATGCGGGCGTCGTCAATGTGCGTGGTCATAGAGGATATCAACTCTTTGAAGACCGGCAACGACTCGAATGCGGCAGCTTGCTCTGTTTTGTTGCAGAGCCGACCAGTGAGGGTGTTGATGAGCACCCGTGGTGAATCCCGGATGGTGTCTTGCACAATCTTCCTGATTGATTCCACTGTTTCTCCTGGAGTGACGTAGTTGTGGTGGTGCTCTGGCGGCAAAGATGAGTACAAGAACCTTGCCAGGATATTGATGTTCTCACCGCGAATTTCTGCATTCGGTGACTGCAACATCTTCGAGAGCATGTGCATGAATACCTCAGTTGCTTTCTCGTAATCGCCTGCCTGGTGT
The DNA here is from genome assembly GCA_038091555.1 of Leccinum sublutescens. Taxonomy (NCBI): domain Eukaryota; kingdom Fungi; phylum Basidiomycota; class Agaricomycetes; order Boletales; family Boletaceae; genus Leccinum; species Leccinum sublutescens. The sequence goes on along the minus strand of JBBPOR010000096.1, from coordinate 3,854 downwards.
AAAGCTGCATGCTTCCTTTCGTAGCCCCACGGAGACCATGGATTAAGCATGATCACCTTTTATCGATTCAGATGGGAACCATTCCGCATGAAACGAATGGACGCACCTTTTCCGCGTCGTCTAATGCCGCTGACCACAAACCTCCTCCCACATACGCCTCGCTCCGTTTGATTAAGATATGTTGCGGAGTAGCCGGATTGAGCGCCAATGCAGCCGAATAGTGAGCAATTGCATCCTCGTTTCGTTCCGCGCTCAGCACGGCGTCTCCGAGATGCTTCAGCTTCGCTGTGCAACGTTCCCTAAAGTCTAATGCACATGAGTGGCGATATCACACAATACTCCGGATGTCTTACCGAGTACCCATTCCGGCTGTTCATCCTGCTCATTTATCTCCTCCGCCAATTCATCCAGCATTTGGCGAAAACATTCGCTAGCTTCCATTATGTGGGCGATCCCGGACCTTTCGAGATATTCGCATACAACTCGGTATACAGACGATCTCGGGACCACGAACTATATGCGAAGAGTTTCACTCCTGGATGAATACGAGAGTATGAGATGATGCTTACAGAGCGGGAAGATAGCAAGGCGTCTTCCCATGTGCGATGCACCAATGTTGATTTTGCCCACTCTTGCAATAAGCAAGAATCATCGAATATATCCGGGCTAACAATCAGCGGGTATACACACCTGAAAGCCATTTGGTGAGGGGTCCCGAGGCATAGATCTCCTTGTCAAAGGTGTAGGTGTTTATGATCTTCCGCAGAGACTCCCCGGCCTCCTTCACACGACCCGCGGCATAGAGGACTTCACAAAACCGTTGTTGTATCGTGATATCGAGAGTATCAAACTTCCAGCCGAATATCTGTCATGACGATCATTGTCGACGGCAAGTCGGAAGAAAGGGAGCAGGTGATTTACTAGTGTGATAGCAAGGAGATGATCCTCCACGTAATCTCTTAATCGGGCTTGTGCACGCTTCAAGGACTTTATCGCACCCTTGTAGTCGCCACACTCCATACGCGAGTTTCCGATGAGAAAATAAATGTATGCCTGCCGACGACGTCAGGAAGGAAGTTTCTCATGCGGTGACATATCATCATACCTGAACCATAGTACAGTGCGTCGAGTAAAAGGAGTCGGTATCCTTCAGATCGTTGATGCGTGAGACTGCATCCTCATGTTCCCCAGCCATAAACACGATGATAGCCTAAGGAATGACAGTGGATGAGAGATTAAGGTCCGAGCAGGTGGTGCACAAACCTTCACAAGAAGTAAAAATCTAAAGTGGATTGAACGGACATGCTGGAACGCAACGTCGAACGCCCGATACGCCTTGCTCTTTTCCCCTTTGTCATTGAGCGCGATGCTCTTGGCAACACAGCCAATAACGGATGGCCGAATATCGATGGACTTGATGTTGATCGGCGTTAGCGGCAGCAGGGTGAGGACAAAGTGGCAAATACCTCTTCGGCATCATAAATAGCCGCGCCCCACTGTTGAAAGCGCGTTCTAACGATGGCTCTACACGCGAGTAAATGATGTCGTGTGTCCTGAGATGTGGACATTGCTGCAGTCAACGACGCATCAGCTGCTGCTAGTCGACCGTGCTTCCAGACATCAAGGATGGCGTCGTCGATATGAGCTTCTGGTTCATGGAAAAAGCGACCCAGATACGACTAGATGGACGCTGGTTAATACAAGAAAGTCGCAATGAACCAGACTGGATACTTGCATTGATGCGTGATAGACCTTTAATGATAATTCTTCCGTCTCGTCTACCCATTGCGATAGACTCGCCGTCCAGAGAAAGCGCAATTGAATACGTGGATTCACCATGTTCAATGAGACCTGGTTGGGCGCTTCTCGACGTGTCCCAGAAAGTGACACTCTTTTTTGCATGAGGAAGATCGCTAGACTTGTCCGCCGATTTGACTGAGCCGAGAGCAGTATCCAAAACCTCCTTTAAGAATAGATTTTTGGTGGTTGCTAACAGTATCATATGTTCGTCTGGTACCGTATCCCTATTCTTCTCCAGAAAGCCGTCAACCTCGTACGTAACGTCTAACGCGTAGTGTGCAATCGTGAACGCAGAATTTCCGAACCAGGGCTTCTTGAAGACAGCTTTACTGGCTGGTTTCAATAGTTGCGCGCTAAGTTTCTGCAGAAAAGAAGCAAGGCCAATGTCTGAGCGACACATTCTATGAACTCGGCACTGAAACCCTGCATCAACACCCTCAGACCGCACTACGCTGTGAACGACATACCTGGCAGATAATCCAATTCGTCATCTCTCAGGTACCACGAGCCTACATAGACGAAATTACAGAGCGTTGCGCACACGGCCATCGCGAACGAGCCGCAAAGAAAAACACGTACGATCACCCGTCATGTACTTTTCATTGTACGTCGAACCGTCGCCGAGCCAATAAAACCGATTGCCGTTGTCCAGATACTCGTAATTGTAATCCTCTCAGCGGGGATGCTCGAGAGCAAGTGTTGCATGCAGACACCAGCCGGGCCATAGCCCGACGACGCGACCGTCTTCCTTGCCCATCTTGTACCACGATCGGCACTTGGATCTAAACACGGACTGATATCCATCGACAACAGGGTTGGTCTACTGACATTATATCCCAAATAACGATCACTTACCCCAGGGAAATATGACTATATTCAATCAGCGCCCGCCAAGACAGTAGAAATAAAAAGACGTTACCTCCATGTACCGATCAAGGTCTTCTACAGCCTCTCGTTTGACTTCGATACTTTTCAATCGTTCGCGCTGCATCTTGAGCAGGACGGCGGCGGCATACTCGACCTCGCGCTCGGCTATGATCAGCAGGTTACCGGAGCCAACAAAAGAGTTCATCGTCGTTATATCGTCCCCGTCGGACGGCGAGACGATGCGTTCCGCGTAGGTGCAAGAGTGGGAGTGGGAGGGGACGCGGGCAGGTCGAAGTCGAGGTTGGGGAGGGGTCGTCGGGACATGGAAGATGGATCCGTCACGTCACAACCTCATCCTCATTTGTCCGGACAGGGCTTATAGCGCTGCGATCCTCCCTCGGGGATTGCAGGAACTGTCTTGAATTGTAAACCACTCGAAGTGAGAGATTGAAGTTTCGGAAGGTCGTCCCGCCAAAGAGTACCCAGCACAGGCAGTGTGGCAAGAATTTCACGGGCCATTTCTTCCTCCAACTTGGCGCGTTCTGAAGTTTACGGGCGTTCTCCCGTCGGGTTGTTGGCACTATTCGTCATGGGGACAATGCTTGCATTGTATCGCAATCGGTGGATCCCCGACTGGCCCCTACTACGACGTGCAAGGCTTAGGATGGACTTGCATAGTGAAGCAAACCAGTTTCGAAACACGAGTGTTATGCCTCCAACAGACTCGCGGAAGCGAACAACAAACGACAGTAGAAAGCGAGGTGATAGTAGTCGTACTGAGTTCGGAATCAGAGGCAGCATTTTGACGGTGGTGGTTATGATCCAACTAAAATTGAGACATCGTTCCAGGGAGAGAGGTTCTGCTCTTTTCTTGGCTCGGATAAGCCCAAAACAGTGACTCATAACCAACCGGAACTGGGAACAAATGTGGCGGCGGGCTTTGTCGATTTTTAGATCCGGAGCAGCCATGGCCAACGACCCACCATCAACACGTGCGCAGGAAAGGGGGAGGGAGGAGGGAGGGAGGAGGGAGGCAAGGGAGGCAAGGGGGGAGGGAGGCAAGGGGGGAGGGACGCAAGGGAGGCAAGGGGGAGGGACGCAAGGGAGGCAAGGGGGAGGGACGCAAGGGAGGCAACGGGATAGGACGGAAGGGCGGCGAAGCGGCGAGAACGGAGGACCGCCGGGGG
>JBBPOR010000095.1:0-39281 GCA_038091555.1 Leccinum sublutescens | reverse complement strand
TATACTCAACCTAAGAAGATATTAAGCGAACAAACAGTAAGGGAGGAGACACCATGTATACCTCTCTGGGAAACATGAGGACTGTTGACGAAACACACCAAAGTTTAGTGTTCTGGCATATGTCAGGTGTGCACTTGCTTACTATAATCATAAACTACGACGGTCACCATTGCAACTGAATTGATGTTAGATTAATAATATGGTTCGCAAAAAGCCATACGGGATACAACATTGTTTGAGATCTGTTGCTGAAGGGCCGACTGCACGTCAGATGACATGGCGTGAAAGCGAACGGCAAGAGTATCAGGATGTGGTATTGACAGATTCACCTGGCAGGATGTGTAGCTTTTATTAGTACCCAGAGCGTGGGTCGGTTATGCATTCAATTTTCCGACACAGCATAGAGAAGTAGAAGTGCCGTCAAGAACTTGTCACCCACGCGATAAGCAGATGAGGCGTACCAAGGTGGCGTATGATGATCATATCACGCTGAGGGAAGTGAAGTCACAAATAACCTGGACCAGTGACACTGATCATGCCAAAATTAGCGTGACTCACAGTCAGAGTCCAGACTCCCCGTCACGCCGGCTTTTTTTTTCCTTCTTGTGCGACCGCTCTTATGCCCGTATCATTGCTTCTGTAGCGTGGTGTGAAATGCCTTACCTATGTAGTATGGAAAATTTAGCAACTACAAACCAGTGCCATTGACAATGATGAATAAACTATAGCCAACATGAACATGACACAGTCTGATTTGAGGTGACTGCCACTGTTAAACAGTTTTTTGTTGTCTTCGGGCGCTGATCATCAGCATGTTAGACACCAGTTGTACGTACTTTTACTTCCCTCAGTGATGATCTAGCATCGGTCTCCATTTCCCGAATCCCACGGGTAATGGACTGCAAAGACGATTTCCTGTAAGTCAAATCGCAATGCAGCGCTCGAAGCATTTACCTTGGCTAGGATTGTTTTCACAAACCATCAAAAGCGATCTTTTGAAATCAGGTTGTTGTTTCTGTTCATAGAAACGAATAGATACACATATACTATGCCCAGGTCGGGCGAAGCGGTTGATGGCGATCGCGCCAGCCATCCAAGGTGATGGAAACTCGAGCTGATAGCTCTGCCTTTGATCTTCGCAAGATACTTATCAGGTACAGAGGAATTCGCCAAGTGCTATCACCGGTTCAATATCAACCATGTTTGATGCACGGTTGATCAAGACACGGGTTTTTTATGGTGGGTGATGCGGGCTGTTCCTGTCGGTACCTGCTGACTCGGTGCCGAAGTTGCTACCATATGGATGTTTGCCAATGTGTTCTCAAACGAGCTGCAAGTGGCCTGTGTTGCAGTTGTAATGATGGAACACCAGCCAATTTAGTACCCGGAATTCCAAGCAGTGCTGACATCGGTCAGTTACGCATAACGGTACAATGTGATTCAACAAGGACAACACCAAAAACTACTTACGTGTCTTTGTTCAACCCGTTCAAGTGTCTGAAAGGCATCCGGTAAGATATGTAAATTATTTGCGGTGAAGGTACTTGAAAGTCAGTTCTAAAACGTTCGTAATATATATCCAAGAACTTTCGGACAAAAAACGACACCTGACCCAAAGAGAGGAGCGTCATCGAGGTTCAATAAAAGGAAGCCTCAGTTAGGTATAATTGATGAGCTCTACACTTCGCTTCATGATCTGCTCCAGTGGCCATCTCTCACCGTGCCCATGCTTGAGATCAAGGACGTCGCCAATTTCATCGCACGCCTGCAGAATCGTGTCGATGTCGTCCTTGGTGTGCGACGCACTGACACAAAACCGCACTCGAGAAGTAACGAGTGGGGTGGCGGGGTATGCGACGACGACGACGACGATCGGCGTCTGCCGAGTACGCATCATCCGAGCAAAGGTAGCCATCTTGCCGGGATTATAGATCAGAAGGGGGACGATTGGGGAGAACGGGTGACCATAAGTGATGAAACCAAGTTTCTTGAGGCCTGCATGAAGATATCGCGAGTTGAAAGCCAAACGACGAATGCGCATGCGAGCCTCCGAGCCGTCAGCGAGAGCTAGAGGAAGGGATAGCCATGAAGGGAGCGCTGAAGCAGGTGCCATTCCTGGGTGAAGATCGTCTTCTACAGGTCTGAGTGTTGAGACAGAGCTCGAAGGCGACAACGTTGAAGAGGGCTTCGAAGGGGTAGAAAGTGGAGCGGGAACAACACCCATGATGCTGGCCATGCTGGAGATGATCTGTGTAAGGACGGGTGGCGATATTGCCTCGGCGTACATGCCGGAATGACCACGGACACGAAGAGCGTCAATGAGATGTTTTCGCCCGGCGATGTAACCTCCAGCTGAACCGAATGATTTCGTAAACGTCCCCATCAGGATATCGATAGATCGAGGAGGAATGTTGAAGTAATCGCAGACACCACGACCATGAGGACCGAGGGCGCCAATAGAGTGGGCTTCATCAACAAACAAATGGAACTGGACGACTCGATCAGCGGAATTAAAACCTATCACTCATAGATGATCTACCTTGTACTTCTTCTTCAGCTCGACGATCCGGGGCAGATCTACCAAGCTGCCCTCCATACTGTAAAGACCTTCAACGATGACCAGGATCTTCTTCCATGGACGGTGGGTCTTGGGTTGGCCTTGACTGATAACCTCGCGAAGCAGGGATTCCAGACTATGCACGTCATTATGCTTGAACATGCGGACCTGAGCGCCACTTGTCCTGACGCCACAACGGATCGACGCGTGGTTGAACTCGTCGGATATCACGAGGGACCCTTTGCCTGCTAAGGCAGGGATAAACGTGGAGTTGGTCGCGAAACCCATTGAGCTAATTAACGAGTCCTCCATGCCGACGAAACGCGCAACGAGGGCCTCAGCGGCGAGATGAAGCTCGTTCGAACCACCTTCTAAACGGGAGCCACATGCTGAAACGCCATACCGTTTGATCGACTCCTCTACTGCATCGGCACAAGCGCCGCGCGCTTGGGCAAATCCAAGATAGTTATAAGACGAAATGTTTAGTGCGCGCGTCTTCGTGCCGGGGTATATCTGAGTGTAATTGCAATCCTCTGAGTACCGGTCATAAACGAGGATGGTGCGTCCAGCGACGCCGGTGACGGGATGGGAGAAGCAGTCGTCCATGCGGCGCTTGAGCCGACGAGTATAGAACGAGTCAAAATCCGAGTTAAGAGGTGCATAACCCTAGGATGCTCATGTCAGAGAGAGGCGAATGCACATAATGAGGGATGGACATACATCGTAAGGCATGAGATGAGTAAAGAATTGCTTGGCAAAGCGTTTCCCAAAGAAATCACGAAGGTGACCAAAGACAATGAGCATGAGATAGCTGATGTATGTCGTGATCAAAATGTAGTAGGGAGGTTCTTCTATCTTGGGTTCAGTGACGGGGTTGTCGGGGTTGTGCTGCGAAACGCAGCGATAACTTTCGTTTGCGCAGTGACCAAACTCGGTGTGAACGGTAGCGAAAACTTGCTCTGAGGTGGGAGGGGTGCGAGGATACGCAAGACTGGCGTTGTTGTCGTCATGTTCGTGAAGAACAGTGTCTTCTGAAGAGCTCGTCACAGAGGACGATGTTGAGAGTGCTGGTGTGGAGGCGGGAGAGATGTCGAAACCACGAGCACGAGTGTCAGCTTCGTGTACTGCAGACAAGTAGGAGGCGGCGGTTGCCATGGAGGGGAGCTGACCGAGAGACCTCTTCTTCTTGAATATAGAAGGGACGGGTGAAGAGTTGGAGAGTGCGATCGGGGAGGGCATTATGATTCGACCGCGCTAGAGGTCGACGGCAGCGACGAAAAGAACAAGTTTTTGAGTGTAAATTCTTTTTACTGTCATTTATAACATGTCAGATTACCTCAGCAGTCAGCACCCAATCACCGCTGACACTCCTATCTGAGTAGAAACAACGTGCAAAAGACCCTTGACAGTTGCCGAGCGTGCGATAATTGGAGTGTACTTCCTTCTACAACAACTTTTCGGGGCCGATTTTGTGAATCAGTACACTGCGCTAAGCTATGGCTGAACTCTAAGCAAGCAAGTTGTACGTCAAATATATTTGGTAGAAATTACGTTACGGTCACGTGGTGGCTCATGAAAAACGCGTCGCGCGAGTTGGAACCAACTTGGGCGTTTCTTTTTCTTCTACCACATTGATCTCAACCATGGAAGCCAGGTGTGCAATAAACTATCTCGGCTGTCAAATATCCTTACCCTTTTCTAGGCGTAAGGAGCTCCTTGCAGACCGCAACGTTTATCCAGAGTTCTACAAGCCAGGCCAAAAGCCAGTTCAATCCCAGTCAGGTTCTAGTATCGTCGTGAGTATCAGAACATCTACACCTTCAACGCGCTGATCAACGCGTCCAGTCTATATCTTCTAGCTCCGGGTCTTCTGAACCCCAGTCTTTGCCCCCTGTTGCAAAGAACAATAACCGGGCGCGTCCGGTTAGAGTCGTTTCTTCTGACGAAGAAGACAATATGTAAGTCTACCGTCTGAAACCTTGATGTACATATCTTGACGTGACCAGCCTCCCGCAGAAGACCTCGCAGTTGACTGTTGCCGCCGAAAAGGCCCCCAAGAGTCAAATCCTTGCTGCTCTCGACCGTGCCGCACCCGGAGTGCCGACACAGCGCACGAGTGTACCAGCCCCTATCGAACTTCCATCGCAAAAACGAATCCCGAGCAACCCGCTTGTTCCAACATGGGAAACTTTTGATAAGCCTGACGAGCGCCACCTCCACGACCCCTTTATGTCCGCTGCTGATGCGGAGAAGGCACTTCGTGCCCTGGTTGAAGATACCGTGAATAGCACCGAAGAAACGGAAATCGATATGAGCGAAGCCATCGTATCCGGATTTGTGGACGGCTTTGAGCTGTTGCCTCATCAAGTCATTGGACGAAACTGGATGCGCGAACGTGAGACTGGCAAAAAGACTGGAGGAATATTGGCTGATGACATGGGGTACGTCGGCATGTTCTACGTGTGATTGTCTCTGATAAAGAACAGTCTCGGAAAAACTATCCAAACCCTTACCCGGATTGTTGATGGCCGTGCCAAGAAATCGGACAAGCTAGATGGATGGGCCGCCAGCACCCTGTATGATCATGACCACACTTGACGCGTGATAGACTACTTAAATCGCCCTTCTCTAGCGTCGTCTGCCCTGTCTCCCTCGTCTCTCAATGGGCTGCTGAGATCTCACGCATGGCTATTGGGCTCCGCGTCATCCAGCATCACGGCCAGAGTCGGACAACAGACCCTTTGAAATTGCAACAAGCACATGTAGTCGTGACATCCTATTCGATTGTTGCATCCGAGTATGCAACATATGCGCCTGAGACTAGAGATGCCAAGAAATCAAAGTCAAAGTCGAAAGCCATGGCAGCGGCCTCTGACTCGGATTCGGATTCCTCGGAAGACTTGACCAGAAAATTCGCCAATAAGAAAAGAACAGGCTATTCCAAAGACGCGTTGTTTCAAGTAAAATGGTTCCGCGTCGTTCTGGGTATGTCGCTCTGGCCTGATCTGGGGTGTTGACTAATTATCCACGCTGACATTGCATTTAGACGAAGCTCATAACATCAAGAACCGAAACACAAAGAGCGCTATTGCCTGTTGTGCGTTGGAAAGTAAATTCAGATGGTGTCTCACTGGAACCCCAATGCAGGTTAATTTTACTTTTTCGTACTTTCATTTTACTTGACCATAATTACCAGGCAAAACAACGTCGAAGAAATTTACTCTTTGATTAAATTTCTGCGCCTCCGACCTCTCAATGACTGGATGACTTTCAATGAGAAAATTGCGAAACCTGTGAAAGGTGGTCGACCTGCTCGTGCATTGAAGTGTTTGCAGGTACGTCCATAATCATCCCCGTGACCTCTCTTGACCGAACCTTGGTGGAATGCAGGTTGTCCTGAAATCAGTCATGCTTCGACGCACCAAGAATCAGATTCTGAATGGCAAACCCATCATCCAGCTTCCTGAACGCACTCTCAACCTAGTTGAATGCTCTTTCAATGCCACTGAAAAAGAGTTCTATCGGTTGCTTGAAACTAGAATGACATCGGAGGTTGATAAGCTTGTTCAAGCCAATCATGTCAACTATACGCATGTATTGGTCTTATTGCTCCGGCTCCGCCAGGGTGAGTATTTAGGGCGATCAAACGAATACATAATTGATCGAGCTTTGTTGACTCCCAGCCTGCAACCATCCCTCTCTGGTCTCCAAAGATTACCACATCGACAAAGATGCAGCTGACTCCAGGGCTACCAAAGACGACGAAGACGACACAGAAGACCTCGCTGCTATCTTTGGGCAACTGGGTGTGTCAGGCGAAAAGAAGTGCAAGCTCTGCCAGACAACGTTCGTCGTTTTTTTCCCGATTTTGTCGTTTTATTCATTATCTTGTCCACCAGTTTACCCGGAGGAAACAATACGGCATACTGCAAAGAATGTCAACCGCTTGCCAAATCTTCAGAGCATCCATTGAGCTCAGGTCTTCCTCCCGAGTCTGCCAAGATCAACAAAATCTTGGATATCTTGGAAACGATCGATGAACGCTCTGAAGGCGAGGAAAAGACGATTATTTTTTCGCAATTCACAAGCATGCTGGATTTGATTGAACCGTTTCTGGACGCACGCGGTATCAAGCATGTTCGGTGTATGTATGGTTTGATTGAAATCTCATCATGTGACGAACACTGACAAATGTACACCCTCAGATGACGGTTCGATGCGAAAGGACAAACGGGAAGCTAGTCTAGAAAAGATTCGGAACAGCCAGACCACGCGCTGTATACTGATCTCATTCAAAGCGGGAAGTACCGGTGAGTCCCATGAATTTTGGCTTTTTTTTATTCTTCTTGTCTTCCGTGACATACCGCGATGTTTCTTTTTTTTTTTTTCGCTTCCCTTGCGGCAAATGTCTGAGATGTTTACATCCTGGGGACCATCACCACTTTCGTCCTCCATTATTTTATTTTCATTCTATAACTTTGAACAAGCGACTGATTAAGATTCGATTCCAAAACTTTGTTATCATCTACCTTACCTGTCTGGTACCCGTGGATTGCTGCGGGCCGGATGTGGATAGGCCTCAACTTGACAGCGTGCAACAATGTAATCCTCGTCGATATGTGGTGGAACCCTGCACTCGAAGTGAGTTTTCTAGTAGGGTGTTGTTATCTATACTGATGAAGGTTTATGCCTTACGTTCTTGTTCGGCTTCTGATTATTATTCTGCTTGTTCTTTTTCGTTTCCTTGACTTGGTTCCTTCGCTTGGTTGCTTCCCGTGGAATGCACAAACCTCATTTCAACATACCACGAACGATTGGACGCGACTCGCATACATCCGGACAACAGGACCAAGCGTATGACCGTGCACATCGATTTGGACAAACGCGGGACGTCAATATCTACAAACTCATGATACCCGATACGGTGGAGACTCGGATCTTGCAGGTGAGAATGACCAAGGCTCTACCTCTTTCTGTGTGGCGTTATCGCCACCCCTATCTCTTAAAGATCCTTTTCTTGGAATGACCTATGACTGACATTGTTCCCTTTCTCTTCATCTTAGCTTCAGGATGCTAAACGGGCACTCGCCCAGGCGGCCCTAAGCGGTGACAAGATCAAGAACCAGAAACTTGGCATTGACGATTTGTTGGCACTCTTCAGAGGAGGTGGACGGGATGATGACGATGATGATGAGTAAGGGGCGATAGTGGGCGCGAGAACTTGTTTTCTTTCTTTCTTTTGCATTTGGAATATCATCTTATGTGGGATACTTACGATAACGACAGGATAGGTTGATACATGAGAATATGGAAATATTTGTATGATGCTGACACCAGGCAGCCGTCCGATCAGTTTGGACTCAGCAAGTATAGATGCCGTTCAGGACACCACCAAACATGGGAAGAAAGGATGCACTCATGGTTAAAGTGATTGCATATGCTGAGTTTCGGCCGTACTGAATTGCTTGGTCGGTGACGAAGCGGCACGGAGATACGAAAACGTGGAGTCGATGAGACTGCTGCATCACGATCAATTGAAAGAACGTTGAATGTATCGTCACAAAGTTGGGTAACTCGACTAACCACGATATATGATGCATCGTATATCATGGCAACAAATTCGGGAGTCCACTTCCGGAAATAAGGTGTCCTTTTCTCGTCTTGTACGGGGTTGTGTTACAAACGGGCCCACATTAAGGCACCTTCGCGTCGGGGAGTCCGTTAATTGAGATTGAGTCACCGTGACCGACAGGTCCGGGGAGAAGCGTAACATATGTAGAAAGGTGTCGCCTCGCTCAGAGTCGGGCGGCGGCGGCGAAAATGGTTGCCGTAATTATTGTGTGTTTGCGGCACACTTGGAGGGGTCACCCGCTCCCGTCGGCTCCAACGGAATGTTCTGTTCAGCCTCAGGCTTTATGTATATCCTGACTGATAGCACGGCGCCACAGCATAACGCAGTACATATATACCGCTCATTTAATCTTTTCAGGGGTAATCCATTGCTGTGTGGGATGACTGAACTGACAACTTGAAGTGCACGGGCACGGGGGTGGACGGGGAAGTTGGAAAAAAATAAAAACGGGGGGCGTTAAGAAACTGTGTATCGTGTTGACAGGGATGACGGAGAACGCCCAGATTGCGGCGGTTTGGGGGGAGCGGTGTTGTCACTTTTTCGACAGGGAACTATATTCTTAATCGCATTAACAACACACACACACACACCCATCATCGTCAACGGTGCGGCCATGCATACTTATGAGTCAATTGTCAACTTATCACCGTCAGGGTAATAGGTCCAGGTGAGTACTCGTAGGCGCGCGCACCCTGACGGAGCCAGGAAGCGATTTTTAAAGTTGTGATAAAGGTGACGATGCTCCGAGTTGACGGTGTCACTGATCCATAACTTACTATGCAGCAGTCGTGTAGTGGCGGACCTAGAGAGATTTTGTGCTTATTTTCTCACAAGAAAGTGGGGTCATGGTGTAGCGGATACCAACCGTGCTGGCAGGTCTGGATCTGCTGCAACACCACTGTATGTATTATGAGATATACTGCTTCATGCAGCGGTCAACCCGTGACTCACGCGGCCTGGGATCTGAGTCCAACATACCCATCACCCTGACGAGTCCAGAACTATCGACAAAGTAGATTATGCGTGTATATGTATCCAAAATATCCCATAAACCTATGTATATGTCAGTCGCGGAGATCACCACGCCAGGACGTATGTAGCTCTAAGACCGTCAGTTGAGATGAATCATAACGACCCTTGGCCCCCTTGCCCTGCCCAACCGCCAAACGCGTGCGGCGCTCCCGGTTGTTGCTGTTGATTGAAGAACGGAGTAGCTCCAGTCGCACTCTGAGGAGACGCTTCCGAAAATCCAACCTGCCGCATCTGCATGGCCGTGAATGGGTTCGTTGAGCCAGGTGCTCCGAGCGGTACCTGCATCGGAGCACCGATCGACATATAGGGGTTCTGCACTAACCCAGCCGTAGCGGGAATCGGTGCGGAGAAGAATGGTGTGGACTGGAAAGACGGCGTGGACATCTGCGATGGGACATACGGGAGGGGTGGTGTGTGTGGCAAGGTCAGAGCTGGAAGCGTCATCATTGGTCGCGCAGAGGGCGTCGAGGGTGTGGACATGCTCATGGACAGGGGCATGTGCGACGACGAAAATGGATTCGAGTTCATAGAGAAGGTAGTGCCATTTCCTGGGGACGTTGGGAATGGTACATGATTAAATGGATTCAGCATGCCAAGGTGCAGCCCGGGACTGGGCAAGGCACCGGTAGGCACAAAGTGAAACTGTGGGTCGGCGGTCGCATTGGATTGACCAAGGGATAAATTCGAGAATGGGTTTGGGGCGCTTCCGAGTGTCGTCGGCTGTTGTTGGACCGGGACCTGCGGCTGGGAAGCCAGAGACGGTATAGAAGCCATTGGACTATACTGGAGTGGAAGCGAGGATTGTTGGGAAGGTCCTTGCAATGAGATCAGATCCTCCCATACTGGTCCGCTGGGTTTCTCCGCGGAAAGTTGTGTCGCTGCGGGCGGGCTTAGTGAGGATGATGCAACAAGTTTACCGGAAGTGCTCAGTGGAGGGAGAGGCTGCGAGGCAGATCGCGTGGGAGGTTTGTGGAACTTGAAACTTGGCGGCATGTTTTCAGGTGTTTTCGGTGGTAGGGGAGGACCGGGCGACGTCTTTCGGCCGATTTGTAGCGCATCTGTTAATGGAGTGGAACGAGACCGGAGGGCCGTGGATGCTGCCCGAGAGTCACCCACGTTAGGCTGGGAAGTAGCACCAGACTTTCGGTCCATGAATCGCTTGAATTGATATTTCGCTAGGAAAGCTCTTGTAAGCGAACTGAATGAAGATAAACGTGTTTCCTGCCTACACCGTATAAACTTCTCAAGCTCAGAGTCACGTTCCGAGTCTATCATATTCGTGGGTGGAGGGTGGCGGGCTTCGTTGGGGTTGTACAGCGCATTTGACTTGGCGTTCCCATTCTCTTTCATGACCTTGAGTGAGGAGATTAGATCAAGCTGTGTTCATCCAATAAGGGCAATAGCTGACTTCGACTTGTTCCTTGGTCCACTCATCTAGGGTAATGCTCTTACTGTGCATTATCGGGTATCAAACAGAGGAATCAGCATGCATGAGTAAGCTGACATACACTTTGGTTATGTGCGTTCCAATTTTGCGATGGATGCTGGCACAATTCATACTGTGCAGCTGTCAGTGTTTGGTGCAGGGCAGACGGCACAGCAGCTGCGCACCAGATAAAAATGCCTAGATTGTGAGAAGCCCATCTCGGAGCGCGCGCTTTGCAGTCTGCACAGGAATCTGCGAGAAAATGGAAGATGCGGCGTTAGACTCGTGTACCAGGTCAACGGCGGTGTGTACCGCATTCGTCCGACAGACTAAGACTTGCCGTTCCCTGGTCTCGAGACGAGTTCGACGAGGATGCGGTGGTTGCGCTCGGCCACGATTTTGTTCACACTCGACGACATGGGCGCGGAAGGAGCAAATTTGCTTTACATAATCAACCAAGATCGACCGAGCTCCGAGACTGCGATAAGTGGTAAAGTTCAAGTTCCCCGTGGGCGCTTTAAGCTTCTTGGTTTTTTTCGTCGAGCACACCGCGAGGTTGTTTACGTCGCTCCGTGAAACAGAAAAGACGCCTTTTGCATGTCCACGTTAGGGACATCGTTCCAGGGTCGCGAAACGTCGCCCTCGACGACCCCCGACCTGAACGACGGGCGACGGCAACGTGTCCTCGAGCAATTTGATAGATTCCCTTTTTCTTCAGACGCAGCCTTTCAGGTATGTCGCTCGCCCCCCTATCCAATTTGATCTCACCGCTTCCAGCAAGGTCTTTCTACGATTCTCACCCATGGATCGATGAACGAGCTGTCTGACGATGAACACTCGGTGCTTATTCTCAAGATGAAAGTCTTTTACTTCAACAGGTGTGTGATTGATCTCGCTTGAGAAGCAGACTATTGATCAAGTTCCGGGTTAGCATTACTGGTCATAATATCATACTCGAAGAGGTCCAGGCTGGTCACACCGCGGACGCGAATCACGTCCCTGCCGAGAGCGGAAATGAATACAATCAAACCCTCTCGGAAGCAGAGCAGCTTGGACAGACACGCACGCTTACTTTCGCCGAGCTGAAGAGCCTGATCGAGCAGGGAAAGACTGGAGACATCCCTAATAACAAGATTATTCCGGATACATTATGCGTAAGTCGAGCTCGCGAATCGCACGCCGTCGCCTTTTTCCGATATGTCGAACCACTTCAGGACGGCGTTCCGAGCCAGTCGACCGCACCGTTGAGGAAGAAGCCCTGGGAAGCCGCAAGTCAATCGTGATATGTACACACGCTAGATCGGTCCTTGGTTATGGATCCCTCATTGCACGAAATTACGAAAGCCCAGCTGTAACCCTATTCATTCCAAGGCATTGCGTGGGTGAGAAGGCGTTTCACGCTTTTCATTAATAAGCGACTATCCGAGACGAACCATGATCCTCAAGGGCTGATGGGTGCGCGAGGTTGGTCACGGACCTGTCACTAACCGTTTGGGATGGCTCCACTCCCTGCGTAGGTTTATCCCATGCGCCCAAGCGGAGAGGTCGCGAGCGTAGCTCGGGTGTCGAGGATTTAAATCCGTGTCAATGAGGACCTGATATCGATAAGCGTGGGTTTCGCGTACGGCGGTCGAGTGTACGAGAAGCATCTACCCTGTTGCAAGAGCCTTATCAAAGGAGGCGGTCAAGCCTGGTGTCAGTGAGTCACCGGAGCTGGAATGACGTTCACTGACTCAAGTAAGCCAAGGGCAGTGTCTATGAATGTTCCTGACGGACGTGCATGCACACCATCGCAGGAGACCATAATTGCTAGGTTCAAGGAAGCGTTGAAACTCCGAAATTCCCCGTCGCAGAAGTCCCTGCGTATGCTATTATACGATGATCTGCAAACAGCCCAAAGAAATACAAATGCGCGATTGTACTACAACAAAAGATTCCAATGTCCCAGTACACACAGCATCCCAAATCCGCCATGGTATCAAGAGTCCAAGAGTATCTGTCGCAACCGCCTCTCACCTCTCTACTTCTCCCCAAGCCGTTCCGACACCCATTGAGGCGTCGGCACATTCTTATCCATATGGTAACCCTCTACTTTGCGCAGCGCTAATATTCCCTCCATGACCCAGCTGTGAGAGTTCCACGCGGGATTCCCCTGCACGATGGGGATCGCAGCGAGAGTGGAGTGCAGCTGGTGGAGCCTCTCGGAGTCCGCCGATCCGACAGGCACCTTGCCCACGTATCCGTTCTCCCCTTCCTTGAGCGTGACCGACTGGGGCGCATCCATGCTGTAGTCTGTGGGCGATCCCACGATCTGGTAGACGAGCGAGTGGCCGGAGGATGCCGAGAATACGACAGCGATGGCCCATTTTGTTTTCGAGGATGATGGCTGTTTGAAGGAGACGACGGAGAGTTCATAGAAGGGAGGCATCGTGATGATAGTGTGAATGGGAGGTTAGGTGATGTATAAAAGGCAGGGTATGAGGCGGACAAGTGATGGCAGCAGAGGTAATACGGCAACCGGTTGGGGGGCAACTCTGGGGAGTCTAGGGCAGACCGGGAGCCTTTTCTACTGTACGGAGAGGGTGATATGTAATGACTGATAAAAGGCAGAAGCACATTTGACCATGCGGACAACCCCTTCGAGCAAAATAGGATGAACATACCTGCAGCACTGGAAGTTCTACATATCCATACATGGCAGACAATCTAACCTGAAAAGTGCAAATTGGTTTTTTTTTTTTTTTCTTTCGATTAGGGAACAGGTAAGTACTGGTGCGCGGAACGCAGCAGAGCAGCAACTTTACCAAACCACGCCCTCTGAATTAGAGCCCGTCTAGCCACTGACCCCCCTTGCGTCCGAATGTGGCGCCGTGCGGGTCCATCTCGACTCTAGGGTTCAGTCTAGCTCAACACGGCCTGATTACCGTTTCGGCGCTCCACAGGGCGGATCAGTCTGCATTACCGCACATTCGCAGCGGGTGCTAATCCATGCTCGACCCGCCAAGTCTCTCGTCTGCAGCGGGGCCGCATGTGGATTGGCAGTTGAACGCATGCATCATCCTGCTTCTACGTGG
Organism: Leccinum sublutescens; assembly: GCA_038091555.1. Taxonomy (NCBI): domain Eukaryota; kingdom Fungi; phylum Basidiomycota; class Agaricomycetes; order Boletales; family Boletaceae; genus Leccinum; species Leccinum sublutescens. Next base: position 25,560 of record JBBPOR010000095.1, on the reverse strand, counting down.
AAGCGCATGGATGCTAATATTAATAGACAGTGAGACGGCGTGCAGCACAGAGACCTACAAATAATGATCGGAATCGATGGCCCTCTCCCGTGTCACTGGTGGCACCGCTGACAGTCCATAATGCAAATGGCACTTGCCATCACTCGACACTCTGATCGATGGACTCTTGTGCGAATCGAGATCGCACGACGTGTGATACATATCGGCCTTCCTGCGGCGTCCAGATGGCAGCAACGGACGCAATTCGGAAACTTGAAACTCCAGTTGTCTAGCTTGAAAAAGTAAGATTGTTCCAGAATCCACACCCTACGCTTACCTTTAATCAGTTGCCCCTTGGGATGGCAGCGGTGATTAGAGCGTCGACAATAATCTCTATACACTTTGGATTAAGCGGAGCGGTGTGACGAGAGCGGGTTCTCGTGAGACCCCGCTGTGCTGGTCCTTGCGTGGGTAGTACACTTTATAGTTTCCCACGAGTGCTACTACGGATAGTACTACCACCGTCTGCGAGAAAATGATGGACTTATAACTCTTAATCTTAATCTCACAAACATGTCCGACTCGGCTTCTCATCTCGCAAGGTTACTTGTCTTTCTCACCCCTCTACTTCCCACTCACATCGCTACAGAGAGGCAAATGCTTTACATCACGGCTTGAAAGAACTGCTCAAGACACACAACCCTTGGGATAAGGAGGTCGACTTCAGCCGCAAGAAGTGAGCACTCTTGCCCTCTGAAATTATCGTGATGTTCATTGATATCACAAAGTCTGCGCCGCCAATACTTACGATTGCTACTGGTCGAGCCCTATGCGCGGGAGTCAAAGGACGCCGAGAACCATCTATGGATGCAGACGTCCTACCAGTTCATCTCCCACTACAAGCAGAGCCTCGCAACCCTCGAAAGGACGTTGCAATCTGCGCCCCGTCACCAGCCCCGACAAGGTGGCCATGGCCCTGTCGAACATCGCAAGCTGATGCAACGCTTCCGACAGTTCCTCTCAGACGAAGAAAAGTTTTGGACTCAATTTGTAGTCCGTTATCAACGATCTTTTGCCTTACGTGAAACGCAACCCGTCTTGGTCGCCTTAAACATCCTCACTCCGTCCGATGACGCCCACCTTCCCAGTCTCCCTGATTCCACCGATAGGAACGGTGCTTCGAATCAGAATCACGGACGTAACCATTTCTCTTTCCCGCCTGAAGAAAGCTCACCAGCTCCGGATCCTGCGAAACATCAGAGCAGACTCGCAATCCTGAGCAAGGCCATCGTTTGCCTCGGAGATATCGCTCGATATCGAGAGCTGTATAACGAGTCTGGTGGTCGTCCCAAGGCTGGTCATGAGGATGGCATGGTGCCAGCCAAACGGGGTGGCAGGGGTGGCAGGAGAGGCGGTGTACCTGGCTTTGATTCGATCCCGCGGGCGCGGAATTACGACAAGGCTATTCAATGCTACGAACAAGCTCGTCTTCTTGTCCCATACGAAGGGAATTCCTCACATCAACTCGCTATTCTCGCATTCTACCAGGGTGACATGTTCACCTCCCTCTTTCATTATTATAGAGCGCTTTGTGTCCGCCAGCCATACGACACTGCATCAGAAAATGTCAAGAAAATTCTTAGCAAAGCGCTCGAGCAGCACACCAAAAAGTTAAAGGCCGGTCCCCAGTCTACGATTTCAGAGTCCGGGGAAATTCCACCTCGATTGAGAGTGGAGCAACTCAAGGAAAATATCGTTCTTTTACATGGTTTATGGCAATTAGGTGCAAATAAGTCAGTGTATCTGTCGCAATCCTGACACTTCTCCCCATTAACATGCAATGACTCGTAGGATTAAAGTGGATCCTGTCGCACACGCGAAGAGTGTCGCAAAGGAATTCCAGAGTCTGGTGTCTGAACGTATTCTGCCGATAGAAACTGTGTCCAAAGTCGTCGTCCTTTCACAGGGAGCCCTCTGGAAATATCGCATGACCCGCGACACCTCACTGCCTTCAAATAGGAGGTCACATGCATCTGCTGATTTGTCTGAATCGCAGATCTTGACGCATGTTATCGCGATCCATCGTGTCCTTCTTGAGATAGGCGCCGCTGAGCTTGCTGTACCCCCTGAAGACGCCGCAGAGAACGATCTTGCACAGCGTATCACGGCACCATTCAGACGTACTTTGCCTGCCCTGCGCATCGCGAGCAAGTGGCTCGTAGCCAACATCAAATATCTCTTACACGCTGCACAACCCTCCGTCGAGGAACGGCCAGGCCCTATTGGGAAGGGGACCCTAAGAATTTCCGTCGAGGGGTTGCCTCTATTTTGGGCTAGATTTGCCCAGTTTTACAGTGCATTAAATGCCATATTTCCGTCAACGAAGTTGCCTTCCCTTACGACTCCTCTGGATGAAGATATCGATTTAAAGGGTTTCCTTCCATTACGAGATCTTCTCGTTGACGGAAGTGTATGGGCGGACGCGGTTCCTGGAAACGAGATAGAGGGTCAAAGGAATGGAACATCACCCCGTGGCCGAGAGAAGGTCCACCCAAACGAGGAACAATTGATGAGGATTTGGGACTTGCTCACGGACGCCAAGTCCCTCGCTGAACTTGAGGTGACGACTCAATCATTCTTGGGTATCGCTGCCCGAGCTCACGCATTTCATCAACAGAGTTGCCCCATTCATCTGGATGGCAATATTTTCTCTTTCGACAATAATGTCTCGACCATTTCGTCAGCGGATGTGCCCGAGCCAGCCCCTCGAGTCCCCGATCAATTTTTTCCCTATGTTCCGCAGGAAGCTTCGCGGCGAGTCAAGGAGCTAGAAGAGGATGCAATGACAGATACAACCCGAACAGACGACGACCCAGTTGGCGATGCTTTTCGGGTAGCACTGGATGCTCACGGGTCCACGGACGACGAAGAAGACCAGGAAGTGATTCTTTGGAACCCCAGGTCCGCACTTTGACTCCCTGGATCTACCAGAGGTTGACCATCTGTGTTAGACCACTTAGTTCGCCGCCGGCCCCAGCGCCTGCTGCTCTCCCCGCCACCCCGATCCTGCGGAGTGCCATCAGGTTGGACGACTCGTCCGTAGTAACAAAAACACCCAGTACAGCGACCTCCGGGCGTTCGGCACCCAGGCCTCCAGTGATGGTTCGCGGTACCACTGCCCTCGACCTATTGAATAACGTCATGGGAACAAAAAGAACTGCTGTCGACGCTTCTCGCCCCCCATGTCCCCCAACTTCAACTGCTATCCAGCCTCAGTTTCTTTTCGGACTTGGCCCGAATGCACCCTCTTCGATCTGGTCGACTTCGATAGATGAGGGCTCTTCTCCGTTGAATTCGCCGTCGATGGGTTTGCGAAGCGATGTCAATGTGAATCAGACGTTCCCTTCGCCGAGTCTATGGTCGCCGCAATTCGAGTCCACTCAGGCAGGTCGACACGCAGCTCCGCAACCACCACCCCATTTTCAGCCATCACATTCGCTTTCCTCCGGTGGTCCGGGACATCATCAGTCATTGTCCTTGTCATTGGGCGGGCCGCAACACGTTCCACAGCCGCCATTACCGGCAACCTACTCCTCGTCGGGTCTGGTGACTCATTTCGCAGACCCTCGGCAGCCACAATGGCAAAACTCAGACAATGTTCCCTTCATTGATCCCGCTATTGTATCCGGGGTGACTCCGCCGGGTCAACCGACACATTACGGGTTGCCAGGTTCATACTCCGGTTACTTGAACGGTACGCAGCAGTATACACGACCCGGTCAACACGGCAAGAGTCCGTCTAGTTCTCGTCCATGGGGGGTTCATGGTTGACTCATCAGCTCTGCGCTCATTCATCAAGAATCATCGCGCGCTGATATGAACTGCGACCCATCGGATGGCTGACGTGTGAAATCATGTCTGCCATTCCTTTTCTAGCTCTGGAGGCATGTCGTGAGCAATCGTGAGCTCGATCAAGCGACCCCCAACTGGTTAGAAGTGGATTCGACGTACTCCGACCAGATGGTATCTCCGCTCACGCGATTCAACTCAATAGAAATTGGTCGCCGTTTTCCCGGGATACTCTTCCTCTTTTCTGTTTCTTTTCTTTTGTCACATCTGACCGTTGATAACATGGTACTCCCTTTTTTTTTTTTTCAAAAGCGGAATCTATTGTGTGTGCCCCTCGTATTTTCGATTGAACTCTGCCTTGAAAGGCAGAAAGGAAAGGAAGGAAGATCCTACTTGTTAATTATTCTCTGTCCGTTTTCTTCGTTCGTATACCGTACAGGTTATTCTAAGCGCTTCTTGAACGTGAACACTTTCGTTGTTCTCTGTTTCACTCATTTCACTTCATTTTTTCCCTTGACGTACACCGTCTCCATGGTCCGAGTGGATTCGAACGATATGTTCGGAAATTCGGTAACTCGCTAGTCCACAACTGTACTCTCGAATGCGAATGACGTTTCTTTCGATGTTCACATGCACATGCGATCCGCGTTTGTCGATATTAACACTTGAAATGTAAAGAAAAGGAAGATGACGATGAAAGTCCGCACGACATGTAGTACACACGGCGTTCAGACCTTCAAACTCGATCAGTACAAACGAGGACAGAATTGACGTACTGTATGACCCCCCCCCCCTCTTCTCGGCCGACTGTCAGCTAGTACTATATATAACGCACGCATCTTTTTCACCGGGTCCATTTCTTTGAATGGGATCCGGAAAGTGAGCGTTGGAAATTCTATTAGACTCATCGAACCATTTGAAGGCTCGCCGGGGCGTGGGATACGGATATTTTCAGATTCAATAGCCCTCGGTTGAGGCAGGCCCGCTGAGCTGGCTAGTCCCTTAGAAAGTAAGTTGTGACTCGGATCGATCCATCATATGATGGTGCTTTCTCGACATTCAATCAATTCCAAGTTCCCAACCAACACTAACGCATCATCATCGTCATAGCCAACAAACAGTTCACCCTGACCGTTTTGTTGGAATACGCGAGGGCAGTACGCGAGGGATTGCCACAGCATACGTCCATCAGACGTTAACTTGATCATCGCGGGGCGCATCAACGAACGGTTCGCACGTCTGCGTAGCCTTGTGCGCGGGAGACGAACGGGACGCGTACTTCCCTTGGATTGGAAGACAGGGTCGGCTGCGTGCATTGGGTGCTCCACCGGAACTTGTCTTGCATACATACACATTGACGTTTAAATGGCTGTTCACGAGGCGAACAGCTGTCCAGTTCCTGGGCAGCCATCCATAACACATCGAATTTCTCAAGCTCCGAGAAAGTGGCGGCATGCAAAGAAGAAAAGAGAGGACGACAAAAAGGGATTGATGAATATACACGAGGGGGACAGGAGGAAGGGTATGCAGCGGTGGATCAGGAGTCAGGACATCGTCGAATTTCTATTCGAATGTCCTCTTTTTAGCTAAATTGAACACCGTGTTCATATCCAACAGTCGCGAGATGACACAAAGAAAGGAGGGTTGGCTTAGGTACTGTCGACTAGGTGGCGTCCATGGACAGAAATTGTCCCCGGGTTCATCGAGAGCGCGTCAGGCGACCCATGTCGTCTACAGCTTTTCGCCGCGACCTATGACAGTTACCTGTAATTTTGAATCAATAATGCTGTCGTTGATAACACCATCAAAGGCTAGGAGAGTAATAACGCTCTCAATTGGAGAAGGCATAACTCATCTGACCTTGAATCCGATGCTGCGGAGTTTCTCAGTATCGAGCAAGATACGGCCGTCAAAGACGAAAGCTGGTTTTTTCATGTTGCGATAGACTTCATTCCAATCGATATCTCGGAACTCTTTCCACTCGGTGGCGATAACGACAGCTTCAGATTCCTTGCACGCTTCATGAGCGGAGCTACATATCTTCACACGTTTCTGCACTGTGAGTAGAAACATTGACGTTGAGCGGTTGATGGAGCATCAATGTGTCGGATAGGTACATACAAGTGGTGAGTGGGATCGCTGGACACGCCTCTGCGAGGTCTTGCCAGATCTGCTGTTCCTGGACTTTCGGATCGTAGATGTTTACGAAGGCATTCTCTGCTTGGAAGTCTCGGATAAGGGAAATGGCCGCTGACTCGCGCGTATCCCCTGTGTCAGCTTTGAAAGCAAAACCAAGAACGGCGATACGCTATGGGAAGGTACGAGCCCAAAGACGTAAGTCCCAAGATGTAGAAATGAATGAACTTTGCATGGGCCAAACTTACCTTGCCCGTGATGGTGTTGAAGAGCGTGTCTACGACCTTCTTTGAAAATCTCGACTTCTGATACTCATTCATGAGCACAACCTGCCTCCAGTAGTTGGCGACTTCAGGAAGGTGTAAACTCTCGCTGAGGTAGACCAGGTTCAAGATATCCTTTTGGAAGCATGAACCCCCAAAGCCGACAGAAGCGCGCAAGAACTTCGGGCCGATACGACTGTCCTTGCCAATGGCCGACGCCACTTCATCAATGTTGGCACCGGTGGCCTCGCAGATGGCCGATAGAGCGTTGATGGAGGAGATACGCTGGGCTAGCATGGCATTTGCCGCTAGCTTGGAAAGCTCGGAGGACCATAAACCCACGGTGATGATGTTCTTTCTCCTGCGACAAATTGTCAGCTATACGTTCTGCGCCGTAGCAGACAAAGGATACTGACGGAACCCAGTTCGCATAAACCTCACAGAGCGCGTTCGATGCTGCCCTACCCTCTGGTGTCTCGAGGGACCCGATGAGAACCCGATCCGGCGCAAAGAGATCACCGATAGCAGTTCCCTCCGCAAGGAACTCGGGGTTTGATAATATGTCAAATCGGCAGTTTGGCTGTGAATTGGCTTCTAGAATCGTGCGCATAGACTCGGCTGTGCGGCATGGCACAGTCGACTTCTCAACCACGATCTTACTCGAGTGGGCGACTGAGGCAATGCGACGAGTAGCGAGTTCAACGTAACTGTACAAGGAATGTCGTCAGAATACAAAATCGAGTGGGAAAATCGGAAAAATCGAACTTCAGGTCTGCAGCAAAACCAGCTCCGACACCGCTTTTCTTGGTGGGGGTATTGACGCTGACAAAGATAAGGTCGGCTTCTCGGATACCTTTGTCGATATCTGTGGAGAAAAAAAGGTTGCGACCGCGGGCTTGACGAACGACATCCTCGAGGCCTGGCTCGTAAATGGGCAAGTCAAAGTCTGGGCTATTCCAGGCGTCTATGCGAGATTGGTTCAAATCTACGATAGTGACTTGAATATGGGGGCATTTCAGAGCTATGACTGCGCAGGTGGGACCACCTGACGAGATACGAGAAAAAAAAGGTTATCGCTCTTACTTGCTCCGCTGACGAACCGATCAATACCGACCGACGTAACCAGCACCAACTGAGTGAAGCAGGTGATCAGCAACACCTCCACCTGCTGAATCGTGCAAAGAGAACGTACCGCAGCAGATTTTGTTGACAGCAGGCATTTTTAGCGACAAAAAGGACGACAAAAGAGACCAACTTTATAGAGTAAGAAATTGAGGTGCTTGCGAGGACGTTGAATCAACGTGTTCTTCTTGGCGTTACCAAATCAATACGCCCGAATTACCGATCGATTCTGCCCACGTTTTCAGTCCCTCATTCACCGCCCGAACTCAGCTTCGAATGTGCCAGTTGACGGTGACCATTCAGGAGGGGAACTTGGACATCGTTGGATTTCTCCCGACGTCACGACTTGACTTTGGATCCGCTCGATCATATCGATAGATTGGCACCGTCACGGTAATCAAACACTACCTCACAACATGCCCACCCAAGCGCGCTGATTAGCATGAACTATGCCGAAAACCTGTTTGTCTCATATATGCGATAGTGTCGTGTCGCTTTATAACCGACCCTCCGTCCACAAGGCTTATTACATACACTGCCGTACGAATATCTGTGTCAGATAGGCTCATAAAGAACAACCATCGAAGGCGAAGCAAAACATGCACCCGCTTATTCTCCTTTCGTCGTCTCTTCCATAACAAGGACGGTCTAGTACGCTCGATCAGAGTTGTCAAGAACTGATCGAGGGGTATTATGTCACTTCCTAGTGATTCCGAATCATGACATGTGTGGCATGAGCGATAACTGTGGAATTGGTGCGTCGTTTTCCTCGGCAGTCCCGATAGGCAGATACAGCCACAGCGCACCTGAGTTGAATCAAGTTTAGCCTGGACTCAGAGGCAGCCAGAAAGGACCCATGGCCAAAGAGTCGTCTGCGACATACATCGGCCAGGCCGATCTTTCTTCAATGGGGAATCTGCCCACAGGTCCCCAACGACGCATCTGGATTCGTGGCTCGATCATGGGCGCATGCCGAACTATACTATAAAGCGGGTTGACGTCGCCGCTGACGTCCTTGGATCGATCCGATGTCTGGAGACGAATGTGACACCAGTACCTAGCCTGACCAAGAAACAATGACAACGACATCTCAAGTATGATCGATCGATACCTCAAACTTAGAACTACTGAGAAGAAAACTTGGGATATTAATCGAAACGTTCAAATCGGACCTTTTCAAGCTCGATGCACGAGGCAGCATTATCTCGATCTAGCGAGTCGAGTGCTTATGCGTTCGTGGAGCTAAAGTCGGGGGGTGTTCGATTATCTAAATCAGCGCCCCCGACGCGAACTGCGTCCTGATATTTCACTGATCTGAAGATTCCTTGATTGACCCCAATACCGTTTTGTAACAGTGAATGGGCAGCGGGATAAAGGAAGGAAGAACGGGTACGTGTGGGAAAGGGTTGATGATTTGAAGAAGACAGACAGAACGAGGGCGGTAGCGAGCAAGGACGGATCGGAGTGATGGACGGAAGAATCGAGATTGGACTGAGAGAGAATCAGAGCAAGGAAATCCATTGGCATTCGGGCTGCTGGGCCCTCGTATGTGCGCAGTACATTATGCGAGTGGTTCACAGTCGAGAAGGAAAAAACCGCGGAGTGACTGAAGAGGCCCGCTGGCGTCCTGTGAGGCGTCACTGAGCAGATCGGCACGTAGCCGGACCGGGATCCTGTCATCAATGATAACAATCAAGGCGATAAGATATAAACAAATAGCGGGCCGCAGGCATCGCGTTCGATGATTCCTAGATCATGACGATGGGCGGCTTGATATGATTGTTCCGGCATCGCCGATCAGAGACAGGTACAACACGGAGAGGTGAGAAGCGATCAGAAATCATTCGTCTTACCCCTGGCGCCCTTGTTACACTGGTACAGTTTGGTCACAGGCAGTAAAGCGGCATGAAGCACAGGCTCTTATGGAGATTTGTGTGTTCTTGGGTGGTTTCTGTTGACATCTTTATGAGGCTGCGGCGTAAATTCATGGCCATTTTCGTGAAATCCGCAGTTTTAGCACGCCGAGGCGCTGCTACTCGTGCCTCATGCAGCCTATAAACGAAAGCTCGTACCACTCTCTGACATTTGCCCGAAGAAATTACGAGACTCATTATCGATAGCGAAACACGTTGAAAGATTGCTTACTCACAGCTTCCTCCTGATTAGAGATCGGAGACTATGCTGCTAAGTTTGCCACGAGGCAAATCCTAGATGAACTGAGTCTTTCAATGAATATTTTCAGAGTCCATTCGTCCTAGATCTGAGGGTGAGGGCATTGTAATGTCTACATCGCCTTGAGCACACCGCCATCCTTGATTCCCATCAACCATGACTGGATCAAACGTACACACTGATTCTTCAGCAATGGATAGCCCGCCGACTAAACATCAACACACTTACGCTACCACATAGCTTCCATGGAACAACCCGTAAGGATATATCATATGTGTGTGCTTGAATGAAGTCCAGACCGGTCCGAGCACAGTCCGACTCAGAACATCGTGGGCACGCCAAGCATAGCCTTCATATATAAAAGTGGTCCAGCCAATGTGAATGAAAACATCCGAGTCAGAGAGCTGAATGTGCGCGTGTAAGTTGTTGTTGAGTTGCCGATCCCAAAGACTGGAAAGCAGCTCTCGGTCGAGAACGGCGGCATCTTCGAGGCTGAGCGAGTCTATGATACACCCATAATGATGGAAAGGGCCTTGGGTGTGAACAGAAGGCTCGGGGCTAGACCCTCCGAGTCACAGTAGCCTGTGCTTGGCCAGGTCAGGGCAACTCGTAGATTGCGCGTGGTTGAGGCGTGTCAGGGGTCCTTTATCAGGGGTTCAGGGTCCGCTCAGTCACAATCAAGTTACATACAGTAACATACTACTAACGCCAGTGCCGGAGCGTTAAAAAGTCCGTTTGTCACGTTGAGGGTCCTCTCGGGGCCGGTGGATGTCCGAGTCATACATTGTGTTTGGGGTTCTTTGAGTCACATTGAGGGCCCACTTGTGCGCATTGAAAGTTAACTCGGGTCCGGCAGTGCCAAATGATACCGTGACATCGCATTCCATGTGGATCGATAAAGTGCCACAGAAGTCGAACAAGCGAGACCACCAACAAATGAAATGCACGTACCACGGTCGGCCGCCGAGGCGAGAGAATGTGTGAGTGCGCGTGCGCGATCGCTTGTCCGCGTCAGGTATATAATAAGACACCTACAGGACCCTGTAAGCTATATGACCCACTTGACAACTCAGCAGAGGAACAAAACGAGTCCACTCGGGGGAGAGTGCAGATCCGAGCTTGCGAAGTGCCAGAATTCGGAACTAACAGTGACGAGGGCAGAAAGATCAGCCGAATGCCTGGAGAACTTGAGGCCGGTCGATGGGAACTCACCGGGGATACCTAGTCACGAGGCAGATGCGCCGAGGAGCTCAGCACAAAGCAACGTTTAGAAGGTCAGAGAACAGTGCGTGAGAGGCTAGAGAGGACAACTGAGAACACAAAAACGGCCTCGGATACCATGGGACATGAGACAGGGGCAACAGCGGCGAGTACGAAAAAGAAGTCGCTAGTTGGAGGTAAGATGAAGACGCGAGAAGATATGAGGGACTGAAAAACCGCCCACGGAACTTGAAGGCCTCACCGTATTTGGATGAACTAATAGAATCCGAAAGAAATAATCAGCGCAAACCGTCACATATATACCTGGGCCGTATAACCGAGCGTGAAGCAGGAGAAGCGCATGTGTGGAAAAACATGCTGGTTAGGACGCCACGCAGATACGCGGAGAGGAAAAAGCAGGCCGAAATCACCTGAGAAAATGAACTTTGTGAAACTTTGTGCTTGTTGGAGGGAAAAGGGTGTGCAAGCACTTAACTGGGGAGTGGCCTTCGCCTGGAACTTTGTTAGATATATCAAAAATCGTTCGTTAGTAACCGTGCGCCATGCGCCGTTAATGGGGACGTGACCAATCGCAAGCAGGATTAGGAAAGCGTCCCAAGAGACATATTGTCCAAGTCTAGCAGACCACGGGACTAAGAGAAAGGGGACCGAGGTAGTATATGTCATGACGAAAGCAGGAGCGAGGAAACCACACACGATCGTATCAAGTCGGAGATACCGGTCCGACACAGGGGAAGATTTCATGAGAGAAACTGGAAAGAGGGTGTGAGTATTTATAAAATCGAAGTCGGTTCATGGGAATAGTATCAGACTGTTCCGTTCCACCCACCGATATGAGTTCGTGGTCGTGGTCAACATTTCTGTTTGTCCAGCTGTTTTCCGAAGCGGCACCGCCATAGATCTGGTAATGACTGACGTCACGCTGCCCATAGTAGTATTTGATTAGACCTTTGTGCGGGAAGCCGGTCAAGATGCAACACAAGTTCTGGCCACAGTATTCGTTGATCGCCGTGACGCGGTATACGTACGCGCGAGATATGTGGCATCATCCTCGCAACCTTTGAACTGCCACCTTGCAACCTTTCCAAGTCGAAACGGAAGTCAGGGACACGAAGCGCCTGTTATCAATGATCACCGCGATTGCTATGTCCCGGATGGCTCAGCGCTGAAGTTCGGAACTCACCATATGACAGGGTACCAGGTGGTCGCATCTCAGTCAGGCAATCTGAACGAGCGGGTGAACTGTGGCCAGAGGGTGTTTTTCAAAATCAAGGTGATTTAATGTTGTGGTGCTCGCTCATTATGTAGCGCCAAGGTCCATCTGTGCCTTATCAACACAGGCGCGGATCCAATGCGAGTCTTCTTGCGCCAGCACAATTAGGGAGTGTTGAGCCACCACTGATGCTGGCATCCCATATTCTAAATCGACGTCATGCACTCGGCTTGGATCGAAATGGCTGACTTCATCTTGGCAGCGGTGGCCACTCATACCTCAAAACAAATGCCCGCTGATGATATTGGTGCGCCCTCGAGCTGCACAACCGTAGAGGGTTATATATGCATCATGAGTGTGGCTTGTGGTTGGCAATCGATAATCTCGTGTTTTGGTGTCCGCATCGGACAAGTTCCACGTTGGGAATGCATGGCCCTACGATGAGCCCGCCGGTGTCTCAAACAGTACCGACACTGTATTGATTCATATCATGACGACGTCAACAGATGGATTGGCTGCGCAACTTGCCTCGTTTTGAGAAACGTTGTTGGTTGTTTCAAGTCAGACAAATTCACTCTTCGACTCGATATCTTTGCACCCCACTTTGAATTTGAAGCTGAAGTTTGAACGCCGTAGAATGTGAAGGCCGGGCCGGGTCCACGGTTTGCGCAGACCTACAATGAGGGAAACGTCAACGATACATCATGTGTGTTATATTAATAGTAGATACTTAGTATGATCAGATTAATCCATAAATGAAGTGTCACAATTCCCCTGAACCAACAACACGCTCCGTCCCCGTGATCGCGACGAACCACAGCTCCATAGATCCATGTACTTCTCACCCGCTCCTACTGCTCCCACCACCTACGTAGACGCCCTCGGCGGTCATGACAGCCGCGTAACCACCGGGCGTTAACATAGCGACGTTTCCCGCGGGTGTTGCGCTTGTCGTGAAGCCTGTGTGGGTACGGTAAAGAGCGCGAGTGGAACCCGAGGAAGAGGAGTGCGTTGACCAGAAGGAATCATAGGTGAGTGCAGCAGGAGCGATAGGCGTCGGCGCAGTGGGCATGGGTGCCGTAGGGGCGGCGGCGGACGTAGATGTCGTGCTGGGGACGGGTGGCTGAGCAGGGTGGATTGGCGGGGAACCAGGCGTCGACGTGCCGAGGGGGGATTGAGAGTATGCAGCAAAGGCAAAGCCGGGTTGTAGCTGGCTCCCGGTGGGTTGCGAGAGTTGAACGTGGTTTGGAAAGACACCGGGGGCGGATTGGGAGGCGGAGGTGGATGTCCCAGACGTGGTTGGGACGATGGTCGTCGAGGATTGACGTGACAAGGACTGGGGCTGCGACTGTGAGGGGATCTGAACCTGCGCTTGGAGTTGTGCCAGACGTGCCAGTATGTTGGGATCCGACAGGTCAAATGGGGTCGAAGAAGGGGCGACAGGTGCGGGTGTAGGTTGGAGGGTGGGGTATGACTGAATCTGTGAGGCAGGCTTGGCCTCGGCGTGTTCTGATGGCGATTGGGAGGACGGGGAGACATGATCGGAAGAAGCATCGTTGGCCGCCGGCGACGGCCCCGCAGTTGGGACATTCACCCCAGATGGTGCTGTGGACTGGAGCACATGGGTCTCGATGGGGAGAGGCGCAGCAGAAGGCGTAGGTAGATGGATTACGGTCGCATAATGGGGTCGCTGTCCTGCACTTTGTCGCATATTACGCAAATGGGAGTGATGAAAGTAGAGGTTTTCGACCTCGTTAAGATTTTGTCGTTGCTACACAAGGGTATACAGTGAGCACGACATGAATCCAAGCACAAATGTGCGTCACTCACCCAGCCGTGCTCAACCTTGAGTTTGGCATATTGAAGACGCATTTGGAGTTGTTTTGAAAGCTGGCATGATAAGGTCGTGGATGAGTGGAAAGCGGAAGTAAAACGATGTGACACTGACGTGGTTAGCCTTTGCTCGTTCAAGCGTTTGCCTTCTTTTCTTTTGTTCAAGCTCATTTGGTTGAGGAGATGTCACAACCATCTCTTGAAGTGAAGCTTGGTTCGAACGAAGTGAAGAAAAAGGCAACTCGACTTCAACTGGCCTAACAGCCAATCACAAATCACATTCTGAGACACCAGACGGGATTCCACCGTTGACGAGGACAGTCATCTATGCATCCCGCCGATAGGTGATACTACAATACCCTATGCCCAGCTTCTGAGGTACCAGAACCGCTTATCCAGCTCACAGAATGACCGCCCTGAAGACTGCCGCGAAGAGAAGAATGTAATTTTGATAACAAATGGTGACCGTGACTGCCAGCGTGGCTTATTCATTCATTTTCATTGACGTACAAGTACTCGCCCTCTGAGAGTCTGAGAGTCTGAAGCCCTTGAGGGGGCGCCGCGTCGAGGATCGTCACGCTGCACAGAAGCAATCTGCGGCCAGGTCTGCCCGTGTTCACATTTCGAGAACAGGAGTCCTGGCCTACTCATGGTGTGACGCGGCCATGACACCGAGACCAACGACACCCACTGCATGCAATGACATATAAAAAGCTTTGACAGCAAATGTCGACTGCGCTGATCAATGAACAATAAGGCAGTGGCCGGTGCTGTTGGCTATAAACGTCTGCATTAAGCTATAAATATCTGCGTAGACAACGGGCTAGAATACACTAAGCAGGTCCAGGACGTTCATATCTCGGCCCCTAGCAGCTACCGTGTTGGCCGATCAAAGCTTGTGCAGCATGATCAACGCCTGAGCCAGGGGTCATCAATGATATCGTAGGACCGATTTAGCACCGAATCAAGCGAGGTCGGACAAAGGGTCGGACCCATCGGAGTCAAATCCATATAACATATGAACCTGTTCCTGACCTTAGATGGCTTCGAAGAACCTGAGGTCGGTGGGTGTTGCAGCGTCGAGCCTAGGCCTGCAAGTTGGGCTATGCCTCCCGTCTGAATTCCCAGGGACAACCTGAATGGGACGAGAGCGGCAGATGTCGCGATGTGGATTGTTGAATGTGTTCCAGCAGAAGCCCGGTTGATTGTCCGCGCGTTGGTTGTTTCGTGCGGAGGGAGTGCATGCTTAGTAGCACACGGCCGCGGAGACGTCAACGCGTCAACGCCGGCAGATTGAAGTAGCCGGTGAGAGTGTCATAAAACAGGAATTTATAACAAATTAACAATCGTAGTCTGTCACCGATCTGCGGGTCGAACGAGGCTGAGCCCCGACTCCTCCGAGAGCGATTTGAACATCCTTTGGAACCTTTCGCCGTTATTATAATGGTCGCGAGCGAAGCTACATATTACCAGGATCCATCACTATCGATATCATATCATCAATGTGGACGACACACTGTGCCTTTGCCACGTTCGCGTGGTTAGGGCTACGGAGCGGAAGCGAGTCGCCGCGCAGCGCTCTGGTGACAGCTTTGAAGTACATACAGTACCATGTGCCGCGGTGGTGGGATGACTTGCGCACTCAGGCCTCAGGCTTGGCATTCAAGTTGATCAGCCTCAAGTTTGACCCCCAAATGGAAGCTGTCCGTTGGACAAGACTAATAACCACTTCAAGTCTAGTGCTTCGTACCTTGTCCGCTTACGACGGCAACGCTCGTACCTCACTATGCGCTAACTTTGCACTCCGCAAGATATCAATCAAAATTCCTGTTCAACTTCACACACAGAGTGAGAGAGCGAGTGAGCGAGGGAGAGATAGTGAATCTCTTGCAGCTACCGTAGGCCGTTTTCGGAGCTCCGGTTGGCTTGCGGAAGCTTATCACTACTGGTTGGCGACCCGGCTAACGTCCTCGGCTTGCAGATATGTTACCGAACAATATTATTGACTTCGGCTCAGATCAACAATTCGACAGGCTATGCACGGCATAGGCTGAGAAATTCGGTTTGGGGTACATACCAGTTTCAGGTGTTTACGGCCGATCGAGATGAGTGATCTGCCTCGAGGCGCCCCGTACAAGTTCACGCGTTCATCATCGGGTCTTCACCCCTTCCAGGGTTTTGTTTTTTCCCTGCAGGTCCCGATTGAGTACTTATCGAGCTTGCGTATACATATTTCTACTTCGCTTCCACTCATTGGCATCCCCTTAGCTCACCGCGTCCAACCTGGTGGTCCGCGTCTGCGATGGCGACCGTTCAAGTTGCGTCGGCCACATCCGCACAGGCAAGTCTTATCTCGCCGGTCTGGGCGTTGCGTAAGTACCAGCGTTGCTCACCTTCTATCTCTTACTTAGGGCCGCACTCCGCGCGTTACTACGTCGTGGGCTCCCCCAAGTGGAGTAATACATTCCCGTCCGTGGCGCTCTTCGCCCCTCGCTGGCCCTGCGTTCTCGAGGCTGCCTACCATCATCTCAGAGTCGTCCGAAGAGTCCCACGAAGACGACCTCAGTGATGACACGAGTGCCCGGCTGCATTCCCTATCCCGCTCGCCATCTTGGTCTTCAATCGACGCCGCTTCCGTCGCCGCCTCCGCATCCGGATATGGGTCCGGATATGGTTCCGGGAACACCAGTTTGTCGGCGCTGGCCTTGTTCGATGGCGAGTCGAGCGCATCGTCGGTTTCCTTGTTTACTGGTACCACTGGTACGAGTGCCCACGGCGGGGCTTCGTCCTCTCAGGGTCACGTCGGAACCCGTCCGGCGCGTTTGACGAAATCACACTGGGGGCGTCGCTCCCTTCCCCCCGGTGAGATGCTCGTTGTACCTCCGCCTCGTGCACGGACTGCCCAACATGACCGTTCACGTCCGTTGTCATTTCCTGATGTGCCCACGTCAAGTTCAAGTTCGATACTACCTCAGGCATATTCGCGGGATTCTCGTTTCCAGTCCGACCACAATACCCACAAACAGCCTCCCTCCGTATCACGTGACCCTACTTCTAACTGGATGTCTTCCTCTCCCTTTGGCCCGGGGACGACTCCAAAGTTCTCGAGGCTTTCGATGGCCTCCCCCGCCGTCGTAATGCCTCTCAGTGCCAAAGAATATCGTAAGAGACAGTCGAAGGATCTACATGGGAAAGGAAAGGCAATAGAACACCCATCCTCTTCGAATCACGTCACCTTTTCTGATAGCTCTAGGTCTGCTGCCATCCAAGGCGTCCCGCTAGTCACGGTTTCCCCACCCCCGTCGGAGGACACTCATAATGCCCATTCCTCGTCGTCGCTACACGGTGACCCTCGAACTACGCCACAGCCTCACGTCGGCCATGCCCACCCGAAACCTTTTCCACAGCAACGCAGACTTACGCAGAAGCACAAACGACGTCCGCAACCAAACGCTCCACCTCAACCCTCCCCTCTCAGCGGCCAACCTCCCATCTCTCCCAAATCCTCCTCAGGTACCTTCGTCTCTTTCGCTTCTACCCTGGATGGCAACACTCCTTTCCCCCCCACGCCACAATCAGCGTCCGCCCCCACAGATGATCCAAATACCAACAGTGCCGTTCCACCTGCCCGTCCCCGCCCCCGTCTTCGTCGCAAATCGTACCCTGAACGCGTCTCTAATGGCGCTCGGCTGAGCCTTCTCGAAGCCATGGACCATCTCTCTCAGGAAAACACCTCCTTGCACCGTTTGTCGGGCATGTCCCAGACCGACAGTATAAATCGGCTTTCGGTGGCCTCTGAAGGGAGTGGACAAACCTTGTTTTACGATATCGCTCAGTCTGACGAGGGCGGGTCTGGTCTGCGTATGTCTGGCTTGCGCACCAAGAGCTTGGAGGATATCTCTACCTCGCTTAGCCTCACAGTTCACCGCGACGGCGATGGCACCACAATCAAGGCAAAACGTAACGTGCGCACAGTGCGGATCTCAGATACGGTCGAGGTGTCGCCTGCACCGGTACATCGTCCTCGGAAATTGACCAAACCACGTCGGGGATCAGTACAGGGCCCACCATCCAAGCGGGGAGCAGTGAAAGATACTGAAGCACAAACACAGACCCAGGCACGAGCGTCGGACATCGTTGTTGCCGTGGAGGTCGAAGGCATCGGGAAACAA
This sequence comes from Leccinum sublutescens, assembly GCA_038091555.1. Lineage (NCBI taxonomy): Eukaryota > Fungi > Basidiomycota > Agaricomycetes > Boletales > Boletaceae > Leccinum > Leccinum sublutescens. Next base: position 7,600 of record JBBPOR010000095.1, on the reverse strand, counting down.
GAATGGTTCAGTTGTCGCTCTTTCTGTGCCGACTGTGAGTGCACCTGAGAAGACTGGTGCAGACGGCGACTCGCCGATGCCTACCAAGGCTTCCGTGCACTCTAATGCGACCACTTCTCCTCCATTCGTTCCCAGCTTGCCTTCCCCCTGGGAGACCGGGTCGGACCGAGGTCCCAAGATTAGCCGTACACACTCGCCAAAAACGTCTTTGGATATCCCAAGGCCAGTTCCGGTGACAACCCCGGACTCGGAGCCCGAATCATTGCCATCAATATCTCGTCGTAAATCCCGCCGTTACAGCTTCTCATTCTTACCCTCATCCGCATTTCCCCGCTCTAAGCGCGAGAATCACGATACCGCCCATCGCAGTCTTGATAACAAGTCTAAGGAGAGTGTCGGACATGTCGAGAGTGGCACGGATGGCACCTCGATGAGTATCCGTACCGTCACCCAGGACAGTCAAAGTACCATCATCCCGGCCTCTCCGGAGTTCTACAATCTGACCACCTCGGCGTCCTCTGGTCGCCTTGCTGGGTCCAGGCGGGGGAAGAGTTCGTCTGCCGTGCCGATGTTGCGACGGTTGAATGCGCAGGAAGAGGCCACGCCGGGGGCACCATTGCAGAGCGATTCGGACGACCAGGGCGGCTCTACGCCAAGCTTGATCACCAATGGGAGTTCGGGGACGTCCTCGAGTCTCCCTCACACATTAACACCTCCTTCCTTTCCTGGTGGTGGGCTATCCGTACCACGGCCATCCGGACTCAAGGAATCTTCTACGGACACGTCCGAGGAGGATTCGGATGATGTGATCGGACCGGGCAGGAACTCGAGGATGTGTGTGCATCACAGGCAAAAGAGTCCTTTGGCCCGTGCTAGTCTCGTCATCACCGCGGTGGAATCGACCGAGGAGGAAGAATGGGTACATTTGCATCCGATTCCGAGCGTAGGTCCAAATCTGACTCCGAGCTCATACCATGGGTCGCGTCCTGGCACCTCGTGTTCGTCCCTAACGTCGGCAACGGAGCAGTCAGAATCGTACGTCTCGTTTAGCACCGCCGACCCGGCTTCAACTGCGTCGTCATCTTCGTGTTCGAGATCACCGTCGCTGGTGATGGGTGGTGACACACGGGATCAGGTGGCGTCCCATGGGGATGATGAGGTCTACGCATGTGCACTGTGTGGGCATTACGTTCCTCGAGCAGCACAGCTCTCATCTCCGGCGTCCAATCGGCTGGAGATGCATCCGATGTTTACGGTCCCCCTCTTGACAGTGCCCCCGTCGACTGTATCCTTGGTGGAGACCCATCCTCGTTCTATGGGTAGAATGCGCTATGGGGGTGGTCGAAAGAGCAAGGGACAGGTGTCGCTTCCTTCTGCCAGTTTTCCACTTTCAAGGCAAAGTCGCAATCACGTGGACACGACTGCGCATGTCGATGTCAATGGATACTTATCCGAGTCTGGCACGACGATGTCTACAAAGACAAGGGCCGGGCAGACGGCTATGGAGACGATTGACAGCACGATCACGACAGCGCCACTGGCATCTCCGACCAAGATGAGGAAGCGTCATCGGCCACAGACAGCGCCGGCAGGGACAGGGGGAGCCCTCAAGTTTATAGAGGAGGTTACGGCTCAGCGCGCACGTGAGGGGAGCATGGATGTCCACGGGATTGAAAAGCAAGATCGCTCCTCGAAGTCCAGGGCCCGGGGTGGTGAATCCAGATTCAAGATGCTACTCAAGGAGCTGTTGAGGTGGCGAAGGTGAATGGACTTTTTGGGTACGTGGTGTTGTTTCGTGGCGGATAGTGATGTGCTGACGATCTCTGGTTCAGATGTCTCCTCTTGACGCATAAATCTTGTTATAACGACCCTTTCGATTTTGACTTTCATCCATATTTTCACTTATAGACGCGCGCGACTGACTGACGGGATATTTCTTTCTTTAATTTTTTGTGATGCGCGTTGAAAATACCTTGACCCACATTTGCCACGTTCATTGGATGCCTCCTGCCACGTCTCACCATTTATCTTTTTCGCTTGATCCTTCTTGGCTTGATACCGCGCATAATGTACGTATGTCAGGCAGTACACGTGTGGTATTTTGAAATAATCGGGGTAGGGCAGTTTAACAAAGCCTGCATTGCTGTACTATTCTGAATAATTGCGGGCCAACCTGCTGTAGTAGTTGCATGTATTGTAACATATATTTACATTGGATTTAAAGGAATTATACCTCCCTTTGGACGTCGCTCTGTGTGCTATGAGGAGAGGGTGTGGGCGGGCGGAGCACAAAGCGCTCTCCGGCCCGGCCCGGGATCCCGAGTTACCGGGTATGGTGAGCTGCGAGGGCGGGTAGGAACACCGAAACGGGCGTGGTGCCTCTCGCTTGTGTCGGCGCTGTGGCTTCACTCGTGCCTCAGTCCGACCCACTAATACTGTTTCTGATCTCTTCTGGCAGCTCAATTGCAGTAGTTGTCCCTCAAATGACTGCGACTTGGCATAAAGATATGCGGATACTCATGAACCTCGATTCGCGCCCAAACCCTTGGCAATGACGTTGTGTATCATCATGGCACTGATGCATGGTATCCTGCGATCGGATCCCTAGTACGTTGTGTACTAGGGAAGTGCACTATCACAGGCCATATGGCAGTGATAGCGATATGAGCCTCAATAAAGCAATTGGCTGTACAGACTGTACAGTACATGATCTCCAGATCAAGTTGCTGTGCATGTGCAATCCCATCTCTCAGATTGACCGTCATGTCCACCATCGATGCTGAAAACGGCGTCACCGAGACCTTCTTTATCATTATGCAGAAAAGTGAGCTCTGTCTCTCCCTTCACCTCTCCAATATCTCACCGCGTTTTCTAGGTCTCGGAGACCGCCCTTTACCACCACCCCGCGAGCGCTACCTCGTCACCCGTGCCCCAAGGAGTACCAGCTTCATAGTGGACGTCAAAGTTCGCCGCTCGGAATCCGCCATGAGACTTGATCCCACCGTGAACCGGTCGCTGAAGATTTCGGACCAAGCCAAGTCGATCGCTCGATTTCAACAGCTGATGAGCGAGATCCCTACGCAGTATACTGGCGTGGAGGACCTGTACGGTCGGGACACGAGCGTCGTACAGGTGACGGACCCGAGGCGGTCGATGGAGCTGCACCTGTCGGGGGACGAAGCGCCCAAGGTCCCGCGTCCGACCGAGGAGCAAAAGGTCAAGTTTGACGAGGTGGTGAGAATTGTTGAGAATTGGGGCCGTAGTGGAGGGCCGCTCCCGTTGTATGACTAGTACTGGCACTTCTCGTTCCTGTATAATTAGTATTATCAACCGGATCGTACTACGGTGTGCTCAGCGGGCTTGTTTGGGGAGTCTCAGGCCCGTTCGGTCCGCTGACCCTATTAGATACGAGCAGTGCGGACAGCCGATGGAATGGCGAATTGAACACCGGCAATTCAATAATGCCGTAGGTACCACCGGAGAGAGTTCATTCGTATGGCATAGCCTTCCTCTCAGATCCTGCTGCACTGCCTCTGACAAGTTATCTTATACCCTCACTCCGGACTCGCACCTGATCACGAAATGTCCACCGACACCTTCAACATCGTCCTGCAGAAAGGCAAGTTCTCGCTGCCCATCATCCCCTGCGAGCACCAACCACTCACTCCTTTATCTAATCTAATCTCTCTCAGGCATCGAAGGCGGCTTCGCCCCGCCGATCCCCGACGCCCGCTACATCCTTTCGCGCAACACCAGCAACCCAGACGTCTTCATCGTCTCCAAACAGACCCGCCCCCACGGTACCCCGCAGCTTCTCTCGCCTGAAATCCGGGAGCTCAAGGTAGCGGACCACGCTGCGTCGATCGCCAGGCTCCAGGAGCTCCTGTGCGACATCCCGCCGCAGTACCCCGGCGCACAGGACCTCTACGGCCGAGACACGAGCATCGTGACGGACCATATCACTGTCAGTGCCTTGCAGATGTCGGAATTGCAAGCAGGTGTCGGGATCTCGCTTCCGACAGAGGAGCAGAAGGCCAAGTTTGATGAGGCGGTAAAGATCATTCAGTCTTTTGGCGCGTAATATAGCGCGTCGACCCTTTTTTTTCTTCTCGCCATGCTCAACGAGGCGTATGTACTCAACTTAAATATGACCGGAGGTAGTGTACGCACATGTTATGTATAGAATATATAAACATACAAGTTATCTCTCGGATATCTTGATCCAACAAAACAGAAAAAGCCAAGTCCCCCACTATACTATCCATCACGAGACCTTCGTTGCTGCCTCGATATCCCTGCCCTCCTGGGGCGCGGGAACAATCCCGTCAGTGACCAGCGTCTCACCTTTCTCCCCAGTTCCCATTGCGTCCGAATCCCTGATCCTACTCAAAAACACCGATAACACACACCCCACCCCCAACCACGGCAACAACGACACAAATCCCCACCTTACGCCGTCCCGAAACGCGTTCCTCACCACGCCCTGTACCGTACTAGGTAAGTCATCGAGACTCGTCACCGATGTCAGGCCGTTGTCGAGCAAAGATGTGAGCGCAGCGACATCAGACAGGGAAAAAGTTCCAGAGGTCGTTCGGAGCTGCGAGTTTATATACGCGTTCACTTTCACATTCAGGATCGTGAAGCATTGCGCGAGGCCGACGGTCCCTCCGAGCGCTCGGAACTAGTAGCGTGAAAAGCAGGAGAAAATGGGTAAGCGAGTGCGAGCAAAGACATGCAAACGAAGGAACGGACAAATAACAGCATGGCGTTCGTAACCGCGACATGGTTCGGTTTCGTGAATCGTGCATGAATCGCCAGCGGACCTGCAGCAAAACCTACACCAACACCCGCCATCGCCATAAATCTGTGCACAGATGGATCAGCCATCATAACACAGAGACACAAACGAGTGTAAAATGAAGTGTAACTCACCCATTTACTTCGCCTTCATTACCATGTTGCATGGCCACCTCGATGAGCCCCACGCCGACTGTCATGATGACGTTCCCTGCTACAATAGGATATACAGGCTATAAAAACAGGTGAGTGTTCATGTCTCATTTCACAACTCTTTCATGAGAATTGGCTGACCTGTCTGAAATGCTTGATCAACAGGATCGTCAGTAACGCTCCTCCCCCCTGTTGATGACACGCGACCCGTTAGAAACAAATCAAACATACACAAAAAAAACGCACGACACCAGGCGCAAAATAGAGCAACTGAATCCCAGCCTCGGCAGGTGGAAGTCCAGTTACCAGCGTCGCAAAGATTGACACGAAATAGAACATGACAAACATGACCATGCCCGAAATGAACGAGCCGTATTGCACCACACACATATCGTACGAGGTGAAGATCTCGATCGGTAACATCGGGCGTGCCCGGAAGATCCCTGTGTGTCTCGTGCGGACGTTGCTGAATTCGCCGGGATTGTTTGGCGAAAGCAATGGCGACCGGCGCTCGAGGAGAATTTCCCAGAGGACGCAGAGCACGATTAAAAGCGCGCCAAGGATGAGAGTCATGATGACGCGCACACTCTTCCAGTTGTCATCCGGTCCCCAGTTGAACGCGAGCAAGACAAGAATGCCTCCAGCGACAAACAGAAAGGTACCAATCCAGTCTATCGAGGAGAGTTTAGAGACCCAACTACGTGCCATGCCCAGTGCTGTGCGATGAGGATATGTAGTTTGCGTGGCGTTTTGGATTTCTTCGTTTGCGGAGTGGGATCGCTTGCGGAGAAAGGCAAAGCACAGGACCATACCGAGGGCGGTGCATGGCAAGCTAAACAGAATGGGTATGAGCATGATCAGAATCATTCTCGGGTAGGTGGGATGACTCACTTGATACCGAACACCCAACGAAAGTTAGTAGCAATTAAAAATCCGCCAATGGCAGGCCCGGTAGTGTAGCCAGCGGTATAGAGCAAAAATAGCATCGATTGCTGGATATTGTTCTTGTTAAGTGATAGCGTATCGGACATGATTGTTCGAACGAGCTACGAGCCCGAAAATAACCGAACAAGGCAAGTATGTGAGTGGATCGTGATCATACGTCAGACATCATGGCAAAACGACAAGCGAAGAAGGCGTACAGTGAGCAGACCAGCAGCGCCAATACCAGCAATTCCTCGGCCCAAGAGAACCATGGTCATATTCACCGCGCCTGTGCTGAGCGCACTCCCTACGAGGAACAACAGTAATGACAACTGAAGCCCGAAATGACGACCATAAATATCTGCGATAGAAGCAAAGAAAGGAAGGAAGACGGTGGACGCGAGAAGATACGAGGTAGCAATGTAACTGGAACGAGCGATCAGCAGTCCAGACTTGGTCGAACTTTTCACCAAAAAGCGAGACTGACCTTTCCAGCGGGAGAGCATTAAAGACAGACTTTGCGTGAGGAAAAACAAAAGTCAGTACGGTAAGGACGAATAATAGATGTCATATTACTGACCGCAATTCGAGACTGTGCCGTCGCGACGACTGTAAAACGTTACGACAGATGAACGACACGCAGGCGTAATTTCGTCAGAAGTGGTCATGTCCACCAGCAGGATGGGCATACTTGTATAATCTAGGGTTTCCAGTACCACGGGGAAGAACAAGGCGAGCATCAATTTCCAGTCAATTAGCTTCCAAAAACTAGTCTTCTTGTCTGCAGGACTCGGACTCAAAGCACGTGAAACTATGGCAGGCGCATCTAATCAGACACGACCGAATCAGCATGTCAGTAGTCGGGATGGTTTGAAACCCTGACCACGTTCTCCACTTACTTTGAATGCGTGGCGCATCATCTGACTGTGCGTCCTTTGCTTGTCCAGAGGGAAGCTTCATTGTGATGCCGCTAGGGGAAATGAGAGGTTGCGGGATTCATCTATAAGTGAACATTTACGGTCGGATCTAGGACTCAACCGATGCGGCAACACACCCCAGCGGGTATCCACCAATCCATTTTCAATGTGAGTACGCACGCGCGCCATGAGACTTGGAAGACGGTGTTCTGGCTGGCTGCCGTGCTGTGACAGCGGCGGCCCAGTAGTATAGAGTCATGAGATTTGTGGGAAATAGACGTGTCGTCGACCCTTACACTGGTAGAACATCTCCAACAAGTTACATGACAGCATCCGAGTCAGGAAACTTGTTGAAGATCCAGGGTGCGACTTGGATTTCGCTCCTCTGTGCAAATAAGCGTGAAGATTATTTTTCGCTCGAAGTCTAGAGTCGAATGAGCTCCCTGAGGTGGAGGACGCGTCGGCAAGTGGTTTCGCAGACAAGGCTGTGCATGCATTTTGTAGTTGCACTGCCAGTCCCTGTGAATCTGTGATGATGTCTTCAATGAATATTGAAATACTGAAATCCAATACGGTACTTGAGGTTTCGGACGTTTTGGATGAGTTGCCAGCAGTGGCGTCTGCCAACGCGGAAGGTTGGATTGGAACACATTGCTTCTGAATCGCATCCGCAACAGTGCCCTTGAAAAGAAAACCTGTGTGGATTCTGGAACGTAGTATACCGCAGCCAGTGGCTTGTTCCGTCGGATGTTGTAGCTACATGACCCACATTTTGATTTTGATGTGAAGATTCTTGAAGAAGTCCGGAT
>JBBPOR010000094.1:0-39410 GCA_038091555.1 Leccinum sublutescens | reverse complement strand
CGCGGCGTTCTTTCCGATCGAGGCACCAAGCATTTATCGGGGGTGCCAAGCGCCTTGCCTGACGAGGCTTTGTCACGGTGATTTGGAGGGAAATATTCTAGGGAGGTACATACCATATACACGGATGGTTAATGATTAATGAGCACCAGCAGCGACTAGGGATTTGGGCCGACCATGTTCGATTATCGAATATCCACCGCCGGGCCGAGTCCGCATTTCGATCGTTCTGCAGTCATTCCTGCACGCAGCCCCGGTGGCCCTCGGTGTCATCACTGCTATCCATCGCATACCCACACCCGCACCACACCCACATCTGCTGCCCTCGTCAGCGTGCAGGAGCGACCATTCTCATTGCAAGAACAGCAACCGGACTCGGATAGAAGCAATGCCACGGATGAATTGACTATCCAATGGAGACTTGGAGGGAGGGCGTGTAGGCTCAACAACCACACGGAAAAAAGCCCATTACCTTACAGATTGTGAACTCATAAGCATTTTAGGACTTTGTTTTCTTGCTACCATAAATTCATCAAAGACTTTCTTACCTTATCAAGTACTTTCAATTTAACAAGGACTTTCTGACAGTACACATTGTAACAATCGCGACCACCGTGCAAACAATCGGGTCCAGGGGTGCCCGTAGGGCTGTGGTATTTACGGCTCGGTGAAAAACTACAGTGTTTTTAACACACCCTTTTGAACATGTACATTACTCGAAGTAATGATTGTATGCAAAATGCGCCTGACTCGGGACCCACTGAAACCAACTTTGTGCCATTCTTTAGTGCCGATCACCGTGCTATCAATACATCATTATCCCTACATCGACTCCATACCCATGCTAACTGGCACTGTGCTACCTTGTGCAATTGATTTTGGGGGCAGTTTCAAGCGGCGTCCTGGGCCTCCCCTGACAACTCCACAGACACCCAAGCGATGCACCATGACTAAATGATGCAAGAGCTCAACCTTGACATAGATCCTTGTTCCACAAGATGGAGAAGGGCATATCATGGGGCTGACCATGTCATCAATATGCATGATCAAGTGTTGATGAAAGACTCCTGGATCATGATACCTTGAGAAAAATAAGCATTGTGTTTGCAAATTCTGGCCAACATGTAGTACTCACTGTGTCATCCGGTTTGCCATAGTACTCAGTGCAACATCATTGACGCACCAGGGGCAAAACATGGGTGCAAACGCAATTCCATGTTCAGCATGGCCATGGTATTCAGGGAGTCTGCCAGCGAACCCACTTCCCAGCTCATATCCAATGCAATTATCCTCCTCTGGCCAAGTATACATACCTATCACTTCCACATCAATGTCTTCTGACCTGCGCTCTGAGAATGGGGAAAATAATTTGTCATAGTGTGCTCTGCAGTGAGCCTCCCAATCAAGACCGCCCCCCATTGTATCCCAGTGCCTGCTGGCGCACACATGTCGTCACCATCCACAAGCCCATGAAATTGGCATTACACACACGCACCATTCAGAGCAGATATAGCAGTAGCGTACTAGTGCATGTGCATCAATGTTGACGCCGTGGTCCCGGGCAAAATGGATGGGCCATTCCACCTCTTTCCCACAGCACACACTAGTTTCCTCCACCCAGGTGCATTGACAGGCATTGAGAACATGGCGGCGAAGGTGCCGAACAAATTCAGAACGTGTTTCCCAAACTTGTGCTCCATGCCTGCAATTTTTCCAGCAACACATCATAGGTGTGTATTGGTCTGCCAATCTGGCATCAGCCCATTGTTGCCATTGCTTGCTTAGACATTGGTGAATGTGAAACGCCACCCCTCTGTTCATATCCTCATATCTGAGAAAGTGATGAAAAAGAAGGAAAGGGAAAGGAGGGGGCTACCATACATGCAGAGAATCCCGCAAACAGGACAGCAGTTCTGTTGGGTGGGTGCCTCTCCTGGGTAACACAACGATTGGCATGACCTTGGCATATCCAACAGCCAATGGAACGAAGAAATAAATGCCTCATGCCTTTGAGCAGCCTCACTTCCAGGCATTGCTATTGCTGTACTTGACGGCACCGACACTGGTCGCTTGAATCTGGCCAGCATGTCACAGCTTACTTGAGAATGTGCAGCCATGGCTACAGTGGCCCGGGGTTGAAATGTGGTTCCGACCTATGTGCATCCTGTGTGACCCAACGTTCATGCCACGGGGGTGCAGTAGCTCACCTGTCCCACCAGCTGCCGACGCGAAGCATCCGCAAAATATTCATCCCTCACCCGTCCCAGTGCATAACGCTGCTGCCGGTTGACAGTGGCTGCATGCTGCTTGGTGAGGCACGTGGCGCGGTCACGCAGGTCCTCTTCGGTATCGACACCATTGACTTGTTCAAGAAGCTTTAGAGAGTCAGCCTGAGTGAAACTGTATAGCGTATAGTGGGTCACATACCTGCCGTGCCTCTGTTCGCATGCTCACCAGCTCTGGGTGGGTCCATATGTCCATCATGTCATCCATCGACAACAATGTCGGGGCGTCTGTGTCAGCGCCCCTTGACATGCATTCTGCTGCCTTGGGATTGGTCCTGTCAACGACGATGGAAGGCGGTCCGAATGAACGCACGCACCTCCAAGAGAGCCAGACGTCGCTCATCTTGTCCCCCTGAGTGGACACCTTGCATGTCGACGCGGACTGCAATGCTCTCATAGTGTCGCTTCCATCCGCCTACATCAACAATGACACCCCGTGCGTATGGCATCCCACTCACCTGATATGTCCGAGACTGTGCCGAATGCGCCATTAACCTTTCCCGTTGTTGAATGCTCACGCTGGCATCGTTCGCAACCACATTGGCTGTCCCCCGTCGAATGTCATATGGCCGCACCTCAGCTGGAGAGAGAGAGAGAGAGAGAGAGAAGTTAGCCATGCCAGTGCATGCCCATTACACAGTGAGACAGCGACACCCATCAAGTTCAACCGACCTCGAAAGCCTTGTTCCCTGCTGAATAACGCCAAGCCCTGACGGACTCTGTCGTAGCTCAATGCCTCTGTCGTGGAAATATCCCAGCCAACACCATGTATCCTTTCCTCCGCACGAAACACGACAAGGTCTCTCTTGATTTCCTTGACACGAAGTGTATGAATCGCCGTCGGGACTGCCACAGGGGAAAGAATATCTTCGGGTCTACTGATGCCCTCCCAGACGTTGTCCCAAAGTCCCAAAACGAGGAGGAAGAGGACGGGGCAGTATGCCCGATCGGCGTCATCAAGGGGAAATAGGGAAATGGATTTCGAGTATGAGTCGATTTTTCTTCCACCCTTGAGCAGGCGAAAGGTGACGGAAACATAAACATCGGGCTCATGGGGTGTGTCTTGTCTGGGGACAACGGTCACCTGGACATCCTTCCACGCCATGGCAGTATTAGAACCACGGTAGCAGCTCGATTCCACCACGGCACCGACCCGCTCTGCCGTCAAGGCCAGCAGTGTGACCAAACTGCTCATTTGGACGCGCATGCGATTGGTCCGAAAGTGTGCCACGTCGGCGTTGAAGGCATCAATGAGCTTACGCACGTCGACTTGGTTGGCAAAGTACTTCTGGCGGTGTTGGGTAGACAGCTTGGAATGCTGTACAAACTCAGTGGACTGCAGGTAGTTCCGCACGTGTGCTCGTGTGTCCGCTGGGATCGACACTTGGCCCACCCGGGCAAAAACGGAGAACAACGACCACGTGTAGCCAGAAATCGTAGAGACAGTCGCATACTCTTCCAACCGCCCACGCAACGTCAGGCATAGGAATCGCGCAAAGCCGTTGATGACAGCTGTGGATGTCAGATCACGACACGCGCGTCAGCGAGTGAAGCCGTTACGCACCAACGCTAGGAGCCAGCATCCCCGGGCGTATGCGAAGCCCTCCGAGCCCATCATCCGAGTCTTTCTGATCGATTAGCGACGTCACGAACTGCTCCCACAGGTGGCGGACGCGGGAATGGGCTCGCTCAGTGGGCCGACATACTAGCTTCTTCGCGTGGTGCAAGTCCTCCCGCGGCGTGTCAAGGTGCCACTCGAGCTCCTGCTCGCTCGCCAGAGCCAGTCGTTCTCTCCGCACATCTTCGTCGCAGCGCCTTGACCCCGGCTGGAGAGACGCTGGCATGGTGAAGGGAAGGATTTGAAGGGAGAGCCTTAGGGGGGTCGGAAAGAAAAAGGGAAAAAAAAAAAGGCTGAACCGATGCGTGCCCAGTCGCCCCTGGCAGGGTTGTCGAGCTCAAGTTATAGCGCGAGTGGCCTCAGGGCCTCCGCTGCAACTTATCGACGATAAATGCTCCAGAGATCACTAGATCCGGGGCATACGTCATCATGGCCTAGCCCGTATGCGGCGACGTATCATACGCGGCAGTGCACGCCTGCTGCGCCGGGTCAACACCGACCCGGTCCAACGCAGCAAAGCCGGCGACCGACTCCACACGGCCCCGTCAAAAAGGTGCGAAGGCCGTGCCGTGCCGTGCGGCCGGAGCTTGAAGGCGCGGACGACGCCCTCGGCGTCCCCCGCACCCCGCGCTCGCGAGCCCGCGCGGGTTGTGCAGGAAGGAGACGCGAACGCTCGCGGTCGGACTTCCAGTCCCCATATCCCCGATCCCCCGCCGAAGCGGGCAGGGCGTTCGGGTCGGAACTGCACGCTCCGTGAAGGAACGTACTAAGACAAAACGAAACAAACGACCTGTCGGCTGTCGGGTGTTTTCGTGTTCCTGTCGAGGAGACGATCTCGGCGGGGGAGCCCCCGCCCAGACGCCCGTCACGCAACACTCAGGCTGCAGACATGTCTGCCTCTGCGAGGATGATCGCGGGAAAGATCAACGAGCTCGCATTACGTATCTTCACACCAGATGACGGGGATGCAACCGAGTGAGACCTGCTAGTATTGACCGCGTGGTGAACAGGGGAGCAAAAGATCAACTTGTCTACGCTAGGCACGTTCAGCGGGAAGGCACAGAGCATGCGGACATGAGAGGGGATCAGGGCAGAGGTGGATGACATCCCGGAAGCCATGTTTGGACTTTCCCTCAAACCGCATGCACTGGGGGGCTGGGAGGAGGATGTGGGCCATCATCATGTGGGCCCAAGCGCTGTCTGCCTGGGACGGGAGCCTGACTCGGACTCGCCGGGTAGAGTGTGCAACTGATCGGGGATAGTAACTTGAAGTTACAACCCATCCATCAGGCGTGTGGCAGCCCTCAACCTAAGAACATCAGGGAGGACCTGGACTCGGAGGGAGGACTGCCGGTGGAGAAAACACCGCGGTATATTTCATGTACGAGATGTTTAAATTTTGGGCAACTTACTTGAAAGTACCGGTGTTTTGATATATCAATTTGACTTTCGAGTGCTGCCTGGGCTTGCCAGTAGGCTAGAATGTGGACCGGGTACCTGAGTGGATGCACGGAAGATTGCCCAGGGAGCACCGGTGCATCATGTTCATGGTACTAGTAGCCTCGGCCTGAGAACACCATGGATGGGTGGGGATGTAAGGCTGGCCCTGGCTGGGTGCAGTGAGCACGCGGTAGCCGTTGTCAAAGCAGTGTTCGGGCGTGCGTGCTGGGTGCTGGGTGCGGGTGCGCGACTAGGAAAACATCCACTATTCACGGAACAACAGGCTCGGGCAATTGCTGCAAGGCGGTGGAGGCGAGAGAGGAAGTGCGGAAGCAGCGCCTCACTGCCGCCCCTTTGCAATAAAATGTTGACTCGGTATTCGGAACGAGGGTAGTAGAATCACTTGGATTGTCAGCCAGCTCCAATCCAGCTACAACAATGCATCTATGGATACGGACTCAAACAACTACATCTTGATCTTCATAGTGGACAGTTACCATAACACTCTGTGATTTTATTCCGTGGCACGTGTTGAACTGCAAGACGATGTTTAAGCGACCACAGTCAGCGGGTACCACCTACTTGCCTCCACATTGATGGATTGCTGGCTCTCTTCAAGCAGACCTTGCATGTCAGTTTTGTGAGTTTGGAAGAGTTACGCTGCTTGACCCTTCTTCGGAACGACTAGGTGATTGAAATGAGTTGCCAATAGCGGTGGAAAGATGAGCTCATTACAAAGCCTCCCGTGTCCGAGTCGCAGCATAGAAGTTATAGAGCCGTTGGACTGCACGCGAGGCTACGACCTGTGACGGCGGGGATTAATCTGCTGCAGCAAAAAATTATGACACATGGGGCGCACTGTTGAGGCTATGGCAGCAGGAACATTGAATATAACACTCATGGCAGTATCCCGGTTGATGATCATGAGTACCATGGCCATCAAGTTTGAGAGGAAGCTGCATTAGGTGAGCTGATAAGCGACTTTGCAAAGGCACAGGAACGTACGCGATAACGAAGTACACCAGACCATCGAAGAATACCATACGAAGCAGCTTACTGGCGTGACTTCTGCCAGAGGTGCCAGGGATGCGGAGAGTCCAGGATAATTTGTATGCGGTCAAGCAGAGAACAGCAAGATCGAAAATCATAGAATACATAAAGGTGGCAGCGAGAACTGTAATGTTACTGTCGATGGTTGTGCAGCCAACACCTTGGGTCCAAACTGCCTCCAGAAGAACATCTAGAGCTGATGTCAGTGTGCTTTTGGTGATTAATTGGTGCACTCGCATCCCTTGCAGAATAAGGGACCAGTGCCCGAGAATAAGAACAGTCACGATGCCAACCACCCACTTATTCTCAGACCAAATTGCTATTCTGTAATGATTGCAGTGAGCATTGTGTAGGACTATTTGGAGGGATGGCAAAAAAATGTTAACTTGCGTGCGAAGGGAAAGATTGATGTTTGCCAAGCCCAGGGCAGAGCTACCAGCAAGCTTTACCAGAGGTTAAAATTGTCCATACACTAGGTGTAAATGACGACGAACCTGATGGAACGCGCAGAGGGCCTGGCAGTTAACTTCCCTGTAAAGTTCCTTGTAAATGTGCAGATAAACACCAGGGATTCAAGTTCAGGCTGACCCTGCTGCGTCAAGAGAAATCAATCTGCAACAAAAGTCAACTAAGCTGGAGGTAAGGAATGATGTACCCCCTTACATCCCAATGAGAGCGAATAGCGAGAGATATCTCCCAGCGAAGTAGAATATCTACCGCAGGGGCATTGTTACTTGACCTTTGCTCCATTATACTCAGGAGGTAACGTACAAGTGGCCAATGGAACCTCCTTTTTCCAGAAATTACCTCCCAATCGAAGTTCAGAGTGAGCATGATTTCCCACCTGGCAGAATGGGAAATATCAACTGGAGGTCTGAGACTGTGGATGGTGTGTACTTACCCATAGAGACCTAGCAATGCATATATGAGTCTGTTGAAAATGGCTGTAACAAGGCCTTCCTAAGACAACGACGTACTGTTTATGATGGACAAGCTAAGTTACTCACCCAATTTAGTCAATTGTTCGGAGGGTGACTGCCAGTTGGTCATTTTTACGAGGTAGAATTTGTGGAGGGCAAGAATCCAAGCTAGTAAGAAGAACGTATGAAATAAGGAGAGGAAGACCAGGTAAATAAACCCATCTCGTTAAAAACCCTTCGATTACCTGGAAGCAAGAGCATGTGGTCCGGGTTACCTGTCACAAAATATCCCCGGGGGTTTGCTTAACGGCATGCAGTCACACGGCGTGGGAGACCCAACAAGTATATGATCGAGGTCAGATCTTATGCAGCACTGAAACTGGGGTGTATTCCAAACCCTTTGTTTGCAGCCCGCTGCCAGCGCAAAACAAGTGGCAGCATAATAAGCGGGCAACATTACTAGATAGTAGCAATGCAAAACACTCCCCAAACATGTGATAGTCAATCATGGACAACAGACAAAAAAGCAGCAAAGATCGAAGATCCTGACAAGCGGTGGAAACTGTTGCTTGGCGGGGCTGGAATCGGCCGGCCGAACAGGCTTCGAAGCCTGGATTCCAAAAGAAAGTAATTTTCAATCTCGATTTGGAGCCGTGGCGCCGGGAAATTCACAGCAAAGATTAAACCGCCAGGCATGATCCGGTGCAGCCAGAGCCCTCAAGCCGGTGCCTAGCACGATATTTCATGGATTAGTAACTGGGAGTAGCACCACCTAGTACCACACTGGCAGCAGAAACCCAAGTTGCTTATAATGTGCAAGGTCAGAAGAAGTCAACTTGAAATATGAGGCTGCGAACCTGCTAGGTATGTCATGTACTCAAATGATGGCGATAGCGATCTTGGATTACATAGGGCAGGAGTAAACCGGGGGTGCAGCGCGATAGATAAGTAAAAATGTGTAGGAAGTACTTGGTGAAAGACTTTTGAATGTAGTATGCGACGTCCGTTATGGAATTTGGAAGATCCAAGTCATGAAGCCTCCGCATCACGTCGCTCCGCTTCCTTGAATGAGTATTTGAATTGCTGTTGAGATGAGGTGTGTCATTTTTCAGTCCCTTTAAGATGAGTAGACACATCGCCTAATTGATTGTACATGTGTTTTTCAAAGTGCCAGTGTCTTGAATGGCTTTGTGGCCCATTAGTGGTATGGTATCGTAGCGGCGCTTGTGACTCAAGTTGTGCACCACGTCCCCGACTCGCATAATAGAAAGACTGTAGGATGAGATGGATCTGATGAGTGAAATAAACGGCTACTAACATGCCTGCGCAGTTCAAGTTGTACAATTGATGGCACACATCTTCTCTTCCACCCGAGTCAAATGAGCACACTCCTGTGGAATTTCTCCATGATACAAGCCGTTTGCAAGCGTTAATTGAGGCCAATTACTTTTGGCGAGAGTCACTCTGCAGTTCCGGTCAACGTTACTAATAACTTCGGCTAGTCTCGTTCCCAGCCGTTAAAGGGCACTCGGCGCTCCTTCCCTTCCGTTTTAGGATGACCTTCCTTTTGGTCCAGTCGCGCGAGAGTGCCCTATAACCAGGATGACCTTCCTTTTTGGTCCAGTCGCGCGAGAGTGCGGTTCTACCCTCGTTCGACCCAAAATGGTAGGCCTGCCATTTTTGGTCAACTTTCCCACACCGCTAGAGGGTCTGGGTACGAGACTAAACTTCGGCATTCACTCCACCGTCCTCCATGACATCTTTCCGATTGATAGCTGTTAAATCTGTTCAATCGAGGACACCGGAAAGTAGGTTCTTGATGATTAAACAGCAACTTGAACTCGTAAGTTCAATCCATAAATCGTCCGCGATATCAATTGGTTCAGCGTCTGTCTGATACCGCGCGCAGCGCACAGCGGTGGCACCGTGACGACCCAAAGCGAAAGTTGCATTTTGTACACACGTTCAAGTTCGTGAACAAACAGTCGCACATTTCACCAACAACAAAATTGCAGAGGATTTGCAAAACAATTTCCATTTGATCGGGATGATACAAAGGACCATAGAAACGAGGACAGTCATTCATTTTGTGGGAAACATCATACCTTACCATGCCAGCGATGAGTCGGAAGGGAACTTCGAAGGAGAACAGGTAAGAGACAAATATGGCAGCGATCAAATAAAAGTAAATGTATCCACTGGCAGATACAGATGCATTTGTTTGAATTCAGAATGCAGCAATCGCGGAACCTGCCCTCATAACATCAGTACGGTTATTTCACCCGTACAGACCGTGACCATTCGCAATATAGTAGCAGTAGCAGTGCTGAAGTAGCTGGCTAGTACTAGGACCACAAGTGAAGGCGGAAAGAGATGCAGGGGTGGCTTCTTTGGATGTATGTAGCTTAGGTTTTGGCGCCCGACCATGGTCAACGACAAGATATCCATGGGGGTATCGTTAAAGGCCGTCTCAAGCTTGACGAAAGGCGCCTGGCACAGATTTAAGCGACAGGGCGCTATTCCTTTAATAGTTATGGAAAAAAAAAAAACAGGGAACTCTGAGATGACGGTGTTTTCAATCACCTACCAATGGATCTGGAGCCATGCAGGAAGGTAGAGGGATCGACCGATATTGGAAAGGGGAGATGGGTGGAGATGTAGCAAGGCACCTTCTTTGAAAGAATTGACCTGGCATTCTTTATTTTATTTTGCCCCTCACTGATAAACGGTGACATAAACCTCATTCAAAGGATTTGCAAAGATCAAGTGGAGATTGGATCATTCGTTCCGTGCACTAGATCAATTGACGTACAACAGTGGATGCTGGGCGGATTCACATAGAGTTGGAGGCTATTAGTTGGGATTTAGAAACGCTGAGCCCCAAAGTGCTAGTACAAATGTCATAAGTCTGTTCATATGGAGATGGCGGAGGTGCTCAGTGATACCCTGCATTTTGGATGCATGTCATTCACATTCAAGTTCATCCTTGGCATGCACCGTGTGGCTAGCAATGTGCAATGATTCGTTGTGGTCGAGAAATAAACGATGACTTGGAGATGGCAGCACAAAAGAAAGGTATGCTGGCTCTGCAGTACTGGCCAAGAAAGCAATGAGGAAAAGTCGAGAAAAAAGAAGTAAGCAGCAAATAATGTGGAGGTGGCGAAGGGCAAACATTTGCACTGGCGGAGTTGCAGACTTGGAGTGGGACAGGGTCCCCAGCTTTGGCATACTGTCCTCCATAGAGTGCTCGCACTCCACCATAGGTCCGTAGGATGCGAAACTTTTTTATTGCTATGGCATTGGAAGACTGGACCATGGCTGCGCAAGGCAACGGAGTTACGGAACCGTACTGTGTGAAATGAACGATGGTGACAAGGCGTGCCATTCTCAACCAGAAGAGGTCGGACGGTCAGATCTGACAGGGTTTGTCCAGGGATCTGAGGGGAAACGCTGTCGAAATCTATTCGCTGATCAGTATACTCTTTTACAAATGTATGGACATGGGGACAATTCAGACCATGATACGGAACAAAAAGAACAAAGAGGAATAAACTCTACTATGCCAACCAGCACGCTTCTCCCAGTTCAATTGCCTCCATCATGAGCGCAATGCCCTCATCCAGAGTTGGTACTTTTGCATAAACAGCGCCGCTCACGTGGTTGACGTATGGAGATGTGTGGAGCCTGTAAAAAATCAGCACAATCTTGAGTCATGTGAGTGAGACGCACCATGTGGTGAAGATGCCCACCCGGCGTCCGCGAGTGACAAGATAAAGTTGGCCATTCGCGGGTTCAGCAGGCAAATCGTAGATGAAATCATTGTACTTTGCCTGGGTTCGACCATCGGGACCAACACCATCCAGGACAAAAGAGTCGTGAGGTCCGGTGTGGTCGAACTCGATTGGAATGATAGTGTTGACACTGAAGGGTACCTGTTGGGTGGGGGCGTACAGAGCAGGAGGGGAATCAAATATATGACTGGAAACAGGAGTTGGAGGCGGGGCCACTAATCCACCGATGACAACATCAGAGTCGGCGACCGGCAAAGCCATAGCCGTTAAGGGTAACACCAGCAGAGGTATTCCAGCTGAATCGTTAGACCTTGCATCCTCTTGCACTGACTCGTCGTCTGAAAAGCTGCTGCATTCCATAGAACCATAGGAAGAGGGCAGAGACATCTCTACCATAAACATACAGTTGAGCAATTGGATGCTTTCTTTCAAAAAAAAAAAAAGAGAGATTTCACCTGTGAGAGAGTCACCATCATGCCTAAGCCGAAGTGAAATCTGTGTAGAGGCCTCGGTACATAGCACCAAATGCGAGAGCATCTCATTGACAAGTTCTACACCAATTAGCATACTGCACTGAGGAACATGAACCTACACCTACCAAGCTTGAATTTCATGGTAACTAGTACTAACGCAGCAGGCTAATATCGCCGCACCGTCGCAAGGCCCGGGGTGTTCAAGATAGCAAAGAGCGGGGATAAATCTATGGGATACTATCGATCTTTAAAGGTCCTAACTGTTGTTACATGTTTGGATTCATGGACTTCACATGGTGAATCTGAGATCGAAGCCGCAGACTTAGTTCAAAAACGCATTACCAAGTTCAATCGTCCAAACACTAGCAACACTCGCCACCTACCAATAATCAGCGGATTATTCAGGACATGGCATGGTATAAAGAAAGGAATACATGGGCAATAGGATTACAGACACATCAGATTATGAGATACAATGATGTAATTACATTTTGCCAGAGGGGCATAAAATCCTTATTCAGACAATGTCACAATGAAGTTAGAGCCAATGATTCTTGCTTCTCTGGACAGCAGTGTGAGAGCATCGATGAGGCCTTGAGGTATCGCTAATTATTTCAGATTAAGATATTTGTCAGATGAGAATGCACTTTCTCATACAGACAAGGGTTGATTGTACTGCACCGACTTCGGCGAGCCTATCAAGATGCCGAAGTTTCACAGTGAGTGAAGTTAGCTACGCACGAAACACAGTATCCATCGTTCAAGGCGACATGTCGGTATATCCCAGAACCCTGTGTGTGTCGTCGTGTAGGAGGTTGAAGGTAAAAAGGATTTCAAATGTATGAGAACGTGCTCCATGCATCTCCTATGGAATAACGGCGGTTACACTGGTGGTTTCGGATAAGCTGTAAACATTGTAGGTCATATCAGAGAATAATAAGACAGAAAATAATCACATGCCTGTGCCAGTATCTCAGACCATTGCTGCACTTGAGGTGCACCTGCTCAATCATTGCCCTTGTCTTTGTGTGAGCTGTGTGCATCGCTGGCTGATATCAGCGGCATCAAACAGCCAATGGTAACCTTGTGACTCGAGACTCGGCGCCTCCACGTGGGCAGAAACCTTTTTTCTGTGCCTCGACGGACATCACCGCGGTACCTTTATGCTCATGGAACCAGGTGATATTTCTTCAAGGGTACTACCACGTGTTGATTTGGCAACGATGCGGCTTCTGGTCTGTACGGAAATCGAAGTGGGGTTTTGAGCGGAGCAGACTATGCGAGGTGCATATGTACTTTCGGAGATATGCAGTGCAAGCTGCTGCGAGCTTGTCGGATCTCCATTCATATGTAATCACCACCCTTTTTTTTGAGTAAGCATTGATTGCTTTGCCAAGGCTTTGGGCAAGTGCCACATCACGAACTACCTTGCTATGATCCAATCATTACCAAGGAATACTTTCAATGGACACCAAGATCCAGACTGGGATGTCATTTTTTTCAGGGTGGTCACCCGGGCCCGCACTGACAGTTGGTGTACTATGGGCAGTATTCAAATCAATTTCTTCCAAAAGTGTGTAGTATATGTGGCTCGGCAGCATTATCCCACATACAGGGCAGATCTTGCGTCAAGTGAACGGCGATTTCATCATGAACCCGAGTGATAATATCCGAATATAGAAGAGAAGCTACCGTGACGGACCCATTACAGGCGTCATTAAGACATGCTTCTGCAGAACTTAAAGTGGAGAGAAGACAAATCCAATATACACACCCCTTCTTGGCTGGGTTCGAGTCTGTGCGGCGTATCGGGAGGAATAGATGTTTGCATCAAAAAATAAGTAATGAGGGGCTGTCCAAGTACTAGATATGATTGAGGGCTTATGAAACTTTACAACCCACTGGCAACTGGACATCACCTAGAATAACATGCCGTCTCCTTCCACTATGTATATTTATGGTCATGGTTTCCCGCAACTGGCTTGAAGTGTTTTCCTTTCTTGTCCAAATTCGTTTGTGCCGGACTCACATTGGCCTTCGGCCAAAGTCCTTTGTCTGTGTGGGAAAAGAGATGCTCGGGCGGTCATGCCTACTTGCTCGTCCGTGAGGCCATACTGTAGAAATAATGCATTAATGTTACTCTAGCTTGGAGGTGATGTGTTATGCAAAGCCACCTCTGATGAATGTAATGCAATACTACTATGAGAGCAGTCATGCATTACTATTTTTCATTGACACAAAACATAGCCCAATACAGTACAGGTTTTCTGCGACGATTTTTTACGATTACATAAGCGCTCTCAGCGTACATTCCCACACCCATAACACCCACAACATATCCATTTTTGGGTAATTGATACAGCACATATCCCCCTTTTGCTTTTTCACCAACCACATATTCCCCTGGTATCTAAATGTATTATACTTGTCTGCTATAGTAATATACAAGCGGCACCTTCGGACGGTGGGAAAGTAGGCAGAGAAGTTTCATGGAAGCGTTGGTCAGTGGGAACGAAGAAGGTTAAGGAAGAAGGTAAAGTACATTTTAAAGTAAAAGGGATTTATACACTATGTTAGCGACGGACCGATCCTCATTAGATTCCGAAAATAAGAGTAGAGTGTCCTCTCTTCGTCGTACGTGCGATAACGCAGTATACAGTTGACCGTGTGCAAAAGGGTCGATGCGGACATCGAGTACAGTACGGTCAAGTGTGAGTCCTTGGCAACCATTGAATGTCGTTCAAGTTGCGTACGCGGGACGAAGCGGGAATTGTTTTCTGGTGACCGTCCAGTCGGAACCAGGAGGTGTGAAGTTGAACGAAATTCGAGGAATGCAGTGCCGTTCGAGTTGTCCTGGAAAGCATACTTCGATGAAATGCCTGTGAATTGCAGCAATGCGAACGCGAGCATTATGTACCAAACCCTTTTGAACCGACAGGTTTCGTTGAATGGTGCAAATTGTGTTCTCTTTCAAAGCTAATTGATGAGGGGGAACTCCGTGATGGTGCAGCATTGCGAGGTATTCCGGTGTTTGCTCCGGAGCATTGAAAGGGAGTTGATCCGCCTCTTTCAAAGTATCTGAGCTGAAAAGATAATCTAACAAATGATGTCGGAATGAATGATACAGGGCAGAGGCGAAGAAACGGCGTACTATGGAATGGACCTGGAAGAACATCAAGCACTTTGTCATTAAATGAGTTGACAAAGATGTTTCTGGGTGACAGGAAAGATCGGCAAAGGCAAAGTTCGGGATCAGCTAAGACTTCAGGAGGAAAAAGGAAGCTGATAGCTTCGTCAATGGCAGTAGCAGTGCACTCAAGGAGTGGAAACGAATGACACAGACCGGAACAATCTTCACCTAGGTTGTCGATGGTGAGAGTAAATTGTGCGTCATTGACGGTGCGAATGGGAGTGTGGAGCGAGAAACTGGTCGTACTTGCCCATAGGGGAGATGTTCTAACGGACGCCAGTACTGAAGCTATTTCACCGCAACCTGGCACTACCGGTGCCACTTGTCTGAAATCACCGCTGCCTATGACAATTTTGCCACCAAAAGGCACATCAAACCTGTGCATTATACGGCAGCACAGGTTATGAGCACATTCCCAGGCAGCTTTGTTTGCCATTGGAAGCTCATCCCAGACGATTGCGGAAGCATCGCGTATGAGATCAGCACATGGTGAGTATGGAGGAACGGAGGACTGTAGGTCGACATTGTTGTCCGTGACCGGAATGCCAAAAAGATAATGTGCAGTACAGCCACGTTCATAAGCAACAGCAGACAGAGCGCTTGTTCCGACGATCAGAACAATGAGAGAGTGAGCGCAAAGTGAGGCTATCAGTGCTTTGATGAGGTAAGTTTTTCCTCGTCCCGGACGCCCTTCGATGAAGAAACAGTTGTTCCGTGTAGGAACATTTTGATCTCGGTGAGTGATTGTGGTGTAGATCACGTCGAAAATAAATGATTGCTCATCATTGAGATTCGAGCAGAGTTGCCATCAGGAAATTGGTGAGGAGCTGATATAGCCAGATGGATCTTACAAACATATATAAACTTGATATAATAAGATAAGTCCTGGATCATTGAATATCAGTAATTGCCAAGTTGGCATCAGCAAGTTAAGGATATGAACAGATAGTAGAAGAAATACATACCAAGGAAAATGTTATCTCAGCGCTGGTGTACTTGATGAATGATTATCAGTCCTTTAACATGATTAGTTCAGCATGATCAAAAGCTAACCTACCAATGCTCAAACTATCAGAGTAGTATCAACAAATGTATGGCTGATATGAAAAGGCAACTAACAGATCAGGGAATATCATTGGTTGCAAGGAAGGCAGCAGAGAGTCTAAAGTATGAATATAATATAACATGCTGGTACTAGTTGGCAATTGATGATAACTACCTATCAGTCCTTTAACATAATTAGTTCAGCATGACCAAGAGCTGACCTACTGATGTTCAAACTATCAGAGTAGTACCAACAAATGTATGGCTGATATGAAAAGGTAAATCAAAGATCAAGGAATATCATTGGTTGCAAGGAAGGCAGCAGAGAGTTTAAAGTATGAATATAATACAACATGCTGGTACTAGTTGGCAAATGATGATAACTACCTATCAGTCCTTTAACATAATTAGTTCAGCATGACCAAGAGCTGACCTGCTGATGTTCAAACTATCAGAGTAGTACCAACAAATGTATGGCTGATATGAAAAGGTAGCTACAAGATCAGGGAATATCATTGGTTGCAAGGAAGGCAGCAGAGAGTCTAAAGTATGAATATAATATAACATACTGGTACTAGTTGGCAATTGATGATAACTACCTATCAGTCCTTTAACATAATTAGTTCAGCATGACCAAGAGCTGACCTACTGATGTTCAAATTATTATAATAGTCCCAACAAATGTATGGCTGATATCTAAATGTAAATGTAAGATCAGGGGATATTAGTAGTTGCAAGGAAGGCAGGAGAGAGTCTAAAATATGAATATGATATTCCATGCTGATATTCTTGGCAATTGATTATAACTACCTATCAACCCTTTGACATGATTAGTCCAGCATGATCAACTTATCAGGAAATTGGTGAGAAGCTGATATAGCCATATAGATCTTATAAACATACATAAATTTGATACAATAAGCTAAGTGCTAGATCAGTCAATATCAGTGATTGCCAGGTTGACAGCAGGAATTAAAGAATATGAACAGACAATAGAAGCTATACATACTAAGGAAAATGTTACTTAGCATGGTCAAGAGACAGTATCCTGATGTTCAAGCTATAATTTAAAGTAGTACCAACTAATCTATGACTGCTATACTAGATAAATGCAAGATCAGGGGATATTGTAGTTGCAAGGGGGGCAACAGAAAGTTAAAATATGAACATACCATCTCATGCTAGTATTAGTTAGTGAATGATTATCACTACCAATCCCTTTAGCATGGTTAGTTCTACATGGTTGAGAGTGGCATTATGATGCTCCAGCTATGATAGTAGTACAGTACAGAGTGTTCACATAATGTAATGCTGCTATAATAAGGTAAATGTAAGATCAAGCAATATAAACATCTGCAAGGGGTACAATAGAATGGTAAATATGTGAACAAATATCTAATACAAGAAGTATGAGGGCTGGCCAGGGATTGAACTACCAGCCTGAGTCTGGCATAGTATTGTCTGGACCCAAGACTAGTAGTTGCAGCACATATGTTTGTTAGATGAACATGTCACGGTGCATGCTGTCCATCCGTGCAAGAAGCCGCAGTTCTTCAAAGATCTCAACTTCATCCAGTCTATGATAGTAACAGATTACAATGTCTCCTACACAAAACTATTCTCGTAGTATATTGGTCCCAAACATGTTGATTGATTGATGGCTTCCTCTCGGATATCATAGGACAAGGCCTCCAAGAATGTTGGGTGCCCATGACCGTGTTGTCAACCTCACTGCCATGAATCATAACAATTAACCTCTCCTGGACCTGCAAAGCCTCCGTGGTCGTGGTACCGCGGTCTCGCTGTCCTCGCTGTCCTCGTCGTTTCGCCGTGAGTCCCGTGACGCCGTCCCGTCTCCCCGTCCTCTCCGTCCTGGTCGTTTCGCCATGACGCGATGTCGTCGTCGTCGTGGTCGCGGACTCGCGGTAGGTGTCGCGGTGTCGCTGACCCTTCGTCCTCGCCGCCCTGGTAGGGACGTTGCGTCGTCGTCGTCGTTGCGGTGTCGCTCCTCCCTGTCCTCGCCATCTCGCTGTGACGCGACGTTGTTGTTGCTGTTGTTGTCGCGGACGCCGTGCCGTCTCCCCATCCTCCCCGTCCTGGTCGTTTTCGCCGCGACGCGATGTCCGAGTCGTCGTCGTGGTGTCGCTGCGGTCTCCCCGTCCTCGTCGTGCTCGTCGTCACTGACGACGTGCGGTCGAGCGCGGCAGGAGGGGGTGGGAGTGGTGGGGTAAGGGTGGGAGAGGTGCGCTGTGGCGTGGCTGTGGCGCTGTTCCAAAAACAGTGATTTGTTGGTTTGAAGGCCCTAGGCCCCGTTGCCAATATCTGGCTGCTGATGGCGTCTGGAAGATGCCTTCGCTGATGGAAAATTCACTGAGAGGAATGAGTCTAGCGAGTGCGATCCCAAGTTTGTAAAGATCGCGATCCTTTGCGTGCTGCATCATAGTCACGATCAATGTACCCGAGGCCTTACTGTCCTCGGCATCATCAGTGAGGAAAAGGCCCAAGACATTGTGCTCTGTCGCACCCCCTCGACGGGGTTGTTGAGAGATTTCCCCTTCCATGGTTGTCAAGATGTCTTTCAGCTTCCGCATCGTCGTCTGGATCGAAGCACCACGCTCCAGGTCATCCTCGGCGTTCGCCACGTTTTCATAGTAAAATATCACCGATCGCAAGTTTTTCGACGTGTCCTTGCCCTATCACACGATTAGAACAGGTCGGTCGATGCCTTCGTCCACGACGACTTACATCGAAATGCGTGAGCGTTTTCTTGTGCAACACTAGCCGCTGCGCCTCATCGAACAAGGCCTGTCCTTGTCCACGTTTCGCCTGAGCGGGTGCAAGGTTCTCCCTCAAAAACTGATCGAGGTATATAGACTTTGGGTACGTGAACGTTTTCTGTCAGACGTCCCACCTCCATTGGTGGTAGTAGACGACGAGCGTACGAGCTCGAACGCGACCACTTCAGAGGGTTCGATTATGACGCCTTGTTTACCAGGCTCGGAATGAGGTTTCGACAACTGTGCAGATAACTGTCCGATGAGATCATTTGACTCCCCACCATTGACGTCGATCGGAACGACCGAGGTTTCTTGAAGGACTTCGCCAGGCTCGCTGGCGCGACTACCACACTGAAAGTACAGCAATCGCGGTCTAAAAATGCACACGTAAGCTCTTGGTGCTGAAAGAGCAAGAAATTACTTTGGAAGAGGCTGTCCATCGCGAGCAAACTGATCTATAAAGGATTTCTCGAGGGTGGTCGATATTTTAATATAGGAAGCTGAACGTCAACCATCAGTCATCACCCGTACGTTTATACAAGACGCGGTGGCACTCACTCCGCGACAGCTCTCCAGGAGGTTGCGCGGGCCGTTCCCAGGGCTCGATGTCGAACGCAGGAAGCCACTTGTCCACGTTGAGATCACACAATCAAGCCAGATCCATGTGCGTGAACATCTCGCTGAGAGCCCACAGCTTGTAGTCTGGAGATGAGTCGTGCGTCAGAACCAACTACTATCGCCATCTTTCGTGAGATCTGTAGACATACCTTGGTCGTTCATCGACGGGGTTATCACCTCGTCCTTGTCTTCCGGAACGCGAGGACGCCAGCGCGCCGTACACTCTTCCACTTGATGGACGTAGAACAACCCCTGGATGATACTCGCAGCATACTAATCATCGTTATGCATCGAGGGACGCAGCACGACGGGGCTGACAACACCGGGTGTTCAGCAAGAAATCCCACAAACCCACTGACTCGGAAGAACTTTCAACTGACCATCCTTCCTTCCATAGCTGCTACTCGGCAGGGAACGGCTCCAGCGCGTCCGTATCGCCCATCGTCTCCAAGCTCGCCTCGATGGCACGATTCAAGTTTTTGCAGATAATTGGCGTCGTTGCTCGCGTTTTGCTACGCACAAACCCAACCGTCAACGACACCATTCGATACACAACACATCGATGAGACTCACATTCGACGGGACCATCGCCCAACTCGGATCAGGCGGACCCCTCCCCCTCCTCCGCGCGCTTGCCCTCGAGAAGCGCCCCAGCGCCCCAGCGGCCTTGTCCACGTTGGCACCATACTTTCTCAAAATCCGTCGCACAACCTCGCGATTGAATCATTCGCCCATGAGACCAACCAGAGCGTCCACGGCTTCTTCTTCTTCCCTCATCTTGATCTCGTCGGGTGCCATGTGCATCTTCAATGAGTTCAAACCGGCGTGTTCGGGGGTTCTATTGCTGCTGCTGCTGCGACGACGACGAAGATGGGGATGATGAGAGTCACGAGGCTGAAGAGTCTCGTCAAAGAAGACGCACAAGCTTGATTTCGTGTTTGAGCCGGCACCAGTGGGAACGATAACAATATCCGAGTAAGATTCTGGCAGCAGAGTCGTCAAAGTAATAGTTGTCGTCGTCGTCGTCCTGGAAATGCAATGAATTGTCGACGCCGTCGTCAGAGTCCTTCAGTCGCGGTGAGCGATCTAGTAACTCCGAATCCGACTCGGTCGACCGGGGCCGGCCCTCGGACTCGCGGGGGTCTAAAGTCTTAGGCCTAGTCCCGCGATTCAACAACCTCGAGCCTGCACCCCAAGCCGCCTCTTCGGAGTTATTGTTGAAATGTTGACCATTTATTGATCGTCGACCATACTTACCTCAGTTACTTAGGTTTGATGAATTGATGAAAGTACATGACATTATCCGTTTCAGTGAGTCCCAGGCTCAGAGCCGAATTCCTGTCATCGAGGCTGCGTTCGCTTTGTCTACGATCTGATGATCTATCCTCACCACGCTAACAGAACATTTCTCAAACTCGGGAGCATTTGCTGACATTTACCAACCACTCACGACAATACATATGACAAGCAGGTATGCGCCAGAGCATAAATGGGACACGGACGTCGGGGAATGCTCCCCGGTCATTCACGCGGGATGTTTTCTATGGTTGCTACATTCTTTCTCCTCTCCGGGTGGGCAGCCGGCTTGGGTCTGCTCAATGACGCTCTTTCAAACGTAGTCCGAATCCTCAGTTTCCCTAGATTCGTTTTGTGACCAACGATTCCTGTCCTCGTGTACCATGTAGTAACTTGGCCTTTTCTTCTAGTTTGATCTCGAATCGCATGCAGCTGGTTTCTGTCAGGGATCTTGTATCCGATAGATGATCCACCCACGGCCCGTCGTTCCTGTTTTTAGACCCTTCTGTCAGTACTACACCAGTTCCTTCTCTGAATATTGAATGACTCCAGATAATGCATACGAAGAAAAATGACAATGTAGCTAGTTTCAAGTTGTCGAGCAAAACAAAGCGAAATAAGCACCATACCCTCAAACTAACACAGCACAGCGTCAGCACCAACGCTGACATCGCTCCATTCCATCAATATCTCAGTCCTCAGGACCCCACACCTCCACCGGCTGCCGCATCAGATCCCCTTCCGCCTTCAAGTTGGCCTTTGCCGCACTCTCCAACTCGGTATACGTCCCGCTCTTCAAACACATGTTCCTAAATATCCCGCCTTCCTTTTGGATCAAGCTCAATGGCGTGTCGAATTCAGCCACCTCGCCCTTGTCCAACACGATCAACCGATCATAGTCGATCACAGTCCTCAGTCGATGTGCCACTATATGACCGCCGGACAAACAGCTTCGTCAGTACGGTGCAATCGATATAACAGCAACAAACGCACCCGTCAACAACAACGAATCACCAAACTCTTCCCGAATCGTCGCCTGAATCTTGGCGTCTGTGGCGAAATCAATGCTGCTCGTTGCTTCGTCTAACACGATGATCGCGCTCCGCCTCAACAGCGCACGAGCCATCGCGATCAACTGCCGCTGACCCTGCGAAAAATTGTTTGCGCCAGCTGAGACCTGTGTATCGAGCGTGACGGTAGTTTTGCTGTCGACTCTGGTCCCCGAGGTCGAGGCTGCAGTGGAAGCTCCGTCTTCACGGGGCGTAGACTCGCCGCTGGGTGTTCGAGAGTTGCGCTGTGATTGGTAGTTACTTTCAGTGAGCATGTGAACGCGGTGGAGTACATCCAGGCAATCTGCGTCATCGTGTTCATCTGTGAATCAAGCATGAACACCAGCATTCAGTTGTACTCGGAAAAAAATACTCACTAAAAGGATCCAAGTTGTCCCTGAGCGTCCCGGAAAATAGGGTGGCATCTTGAGGAATGAACGTCTAGAAACATCAATTCAGCCTATTGAACTCTCCAGTCATGTCTCCTCCAAACACACTCACTACGCGCGACCTCAGATCATGAATACCAATCTTCGAAATATCAATCCCGTCAATCAAGATCCGTCCCTCCACCGGATCCACGAATCTCAGAATGCTCATCGCCAACGTCGACTTGCCGCTGCCCGTCCTGCCCAACAGACCTATCCGCTCCCTCGCACCGAGCTCAAACGAGACGTTCTTCAGTACCGCAGGGAGATCCGACGCGTACTTGACCACTAGATCTTCAACGCTTATCAACGGGTTCGAACTCGTGCTCGACGGCCAGTAAGCGGGGGGACGACTGGACTCGATGATAGCAGGTGGCTCTTGAGGGAGATCGAGGTACTCGACAACACGCTCGACCGAGCTGATCCAGAAACCATCAGCAAATGAAGTAGCACATGTAGAGGGACTTACTTCAAATCAAGCTCGAGCGCTGTCCAGAACCGACACGCCCAATACACGCTCATCGTGAACGTCATCGCGCTCGTAATACAAAGACCCGCAGTACCAGAACTGACGTATCCAGCGAACGCAAATAACGTCGTTATAAGCACTGCCAGACCACCGAGCGTGTCAAAGTTGAGCAAGAGCCACCGGTTCGTCATCCAAAAGTTGTACCACATCTGCATGTCGACGTGTCAACTTCAAACAATGTAGAAGTGATAGGAAACACCCCCACCTTGGTCGTCACGTCGATTTTGCCGTGCAAATCATCCATGAATTGTCGCTCTGCAGAGAATGCACGAACGGTCACAATACCCTCCAGCAACTCCCCGAACCCAGAGAAAATTGGCGATCGAGAGTTAGACTCCATGCGACGCAGATCGCGGCCCGTGTTCAGGTATCCGATAGCTAGCAAGCGATAGACGTAGCCGATAACGGTAGTGGGAATCACGAACAACGGGAACACGACCCTACAGATCCAAACACATACATCAAACTTCATCGTCCAAAAAGTATAAAGAATCACTTACGCGACAGTGATGATGGCAGCAGCAAACGACGATAATGACGCGTTCACAGCCAACAACGAACCCGCCAGGTTAGTGTCAATCGTCTCAACGTCTTTTCCAAAGCGATTCAACATACGGCCTAATTCATCCTCCGTCAGTCAATCAATCGACGAAACGAAACAGATTCAGCACGTACCCTGAGGGGTCACGTCATGCCAACGCATCGTAGCTCTCACCACGCCTACCAATAGCTGCCTGAAGATCAGCCTTGAAGCCCTCAATGCACCCGTGTACTGCACTGCCGTAGACAGAATACCAATGATCGCAGAGGTCAAACCGATTGCGCCGTAAATGCCAACATAGAACAGCGGCTCTTGGTTTGCATCCGGAAGATCGAACCACAAGAACTTATGGGTGGCCTGGACGTAGTAAAAGGGGTTAGAGTAGTAACTGATATCGTGCGAGGGGATGAATCCGTTCATCAATGCCTCGTTCTCCATCAAGGCAGTCGAGGTAAAGGTGTACGGCGCGACCGTTGTACTGTTGCCATGGGCCAGGCCCCATTCCTGGACATCATGATGTTGTTTAGTACTCGAAGCGGTGTCTCCAACAATATTGTTCATGCTTACCCGAATCCAGACCTTCTCGAGAACTCCCAGACCTTGGGTGCTGAATATCAACAACGTCAATACGAGCCACGTCCAATACGACCTAAGCAGTGCTATAATGTGAGCAGCTTGAAAATCGGCCGACACCGCAGGCTACTCACGAAGCCTTTAGGTATGCGTTGTAGACAGACCACTTCACGCCTCCGATTTCCCTATGCTCGTCCTTGACCAGCTTCTTTGGCTTCTTTGAT
Organism: Leccinum sublutescens; assembly: GCA_038091555.1. Lineage (NCBI taxonomy): Eukaryota > Fungi > Basidiomycota > Agaricomycetes > Boletales > Boletaceae > Leccinum > Leccinum sublutescens. The sequence goes on along the minus strand of JBBPOR010000094.1, from coordinate 15,567 downwards.
CCATCCGTGGCAGGCTCCGCAGGAGTCCGTCCACAGGCGCGTCGCCCGCAGCGACAGGTTCTTCTTGGTTCTCGTGGGCTTCCGAATCCTGGGTGATATGCTCCAAAATACCCTGGGCGCGCAGATCCTTTACAGTTCCTTGGGTATCGATCCGTCCGTCAAGCATTCGCACGAGATAATAGGCCCCAGGAAGGACAAGTTCGACATGGTGCGTAACAATAATCTAATGCGCAGATGGAGCATGTGTTGAAGTTCAGATAAAAACGCTGGGACTTACCACTGTACGACCGGCGAGAAGAGGTCCACGCAAGAGCCTTTCGTACAAGAACCTTGCTGTGTGACTGTCCTATAAGCAAGAAGACGATCAGGAAGTTGTTACGGCGAAGGAGCAATGAAATGTCATACCACGGCACTCAGGGGGTCATCCAACAACACGTATTTTGTCCGAGCATAGGCGGCACGAGCAAGAGCAACACTGGGCGAAGGTGATCAGAGAACTACCCACGTCTATACATGCTCGACTCACCGAGCCTTTTGTCCACCAGACAAACTGACACCCCTATGCAAGACAGTCAATACACTTCAGGTGTTTCCAAAACAAAGCATACCTTGCGCCAATCTCCGTCTGGTCCCCATCTTCCAGGATGTCCAAATCTGGTTTCAGTGCACAACATTCTACGACAGCATTATACCTTTCCTCATCGTACGGGTACCCGAACAGAATATTGTCCCTGATAGATTGGTGTCGCAACCACAGCGATTGTGCGGCGTAAGAGATGGCATGCATATTGCCGCATTCATCGATGTTGGAAGTGTTCTTGGACGTGATCAGCTTTCCGCTAGTGATCGTCATTTCACCCAATAGTGCAAGCTAAGACAAAGGTAAGCACGTTGGCTTCGGGTGCGAACAAGAACAAGGGCTCACCAATAATGCAGATTTCCCACTCGCAGTAGGACCAGTGACCAGCGTCAGCTTGCCGTCAGGGAACCGCACCGATATGTCCTTTAGTTCAAACTTGTGATCCTCGACGGCAGACCTGCTTGTAAAACTCTCCGCATCGACGGCCGTAGTGGTCTCTTCGCTCGGGCTGCGACTGTCGTTCGTGTGCGACCTGGCGTTCTTGCTATTCTTGGTATCATCATCAGTCTTCCCTTTTTTCTTTCCTTTATCCTTAGCCGCTCCCTCCGGCACCTCATTCCACTTGAATGTTCCACCCTCGACCGCAAGACCCTCATCCGTCACGAGCGAATCTGCGGGCACCCGGGCACGCTTGATAGACGACACCTGTTCCGTTACTTCTTCCTCTTCAAGAAATGTCTCGATCCGCTGTAGCGAAACACCAGTCTAATAGCACAGATGAAACGAGTAAGTGCGATTCGCTTGTATAGCGATGTACGTACTTGAAGAATTTGGACGGTCCAAGCAGGGATAATGTTCAATGGCATACTGTTGGGTGTCGATGAGAACTCAGCAAACCATTAGCAAAACTTCTACATACCGAATCATGCCAAACAACGCGATGGCAGTGAATGCGATCGCGACTGTCAGCTTATTACCCTGGTACACATATACGAAGAAGGAAATGAGAGAAATGAGGATAGGCGCAAAATTGAAGAGGGTGGTGAACATGATTGAGTTGATGCGAGCTGGACGACGGAACAAACGCAAGGCCAAAAAAGATTGTGTCAGTCATTGGTCGATGAGTCGGGTAAAATGCGACTAACCTTTGACCATCCAATCCAATTCAACTCCTCTCGCATCCATCACCCGGTCAATCCATCGTTCCTCCCATGCAAAGAATTTGATGAACTTGACGGCACTGATGAGTTCATTGAGGACTGTCATACGTTTGTCACGGGACGCAGAGACGCCTTTTTGGATACGAATGCTACGCCTCATGACATAGCTATTGAGCGGCCATCCGATAATCAAGATAATAAATCCTGCGAAAGCGGATATACCCAAGAGGCTGCGCACATGAACCGTGAGCGTATCACTAGCGAGATACCAAAGAAGACATACTTGTACAAAAATATCGAGCCAATGATGATTTCCAAAGGACCTAAAGGTGGTCGACGCGTCAAACATCACGAACAACCCAAAACCCCCCAAAACCCACCTCCGTAGATCATGTACATTCCTGAAACCATCATGGCGATCTTATTCGCATCGACGGCCATCAAATTGACAATCTTGCCAACGTCGGCACCGGCCTTGGGATCATCTGCAGTTGGTTTCTCGGAAGAAGCTGCGCCAGACTTCTTCTCTGCCTGTAATCGAGCTCGTTGTATACTCGGGACAGAGAAACTAAGATGGTTTACCTTGAGTACCGTGCAAAGGAATGCCATGAACGCATATATGTACGCCTGAGTACGTTGTTCCTCGGTAGCCCCATCCTCAATGGACTCAAGAATGACTCTGAAGGATAAACTTAGTTGATGCAATTTTTGCGGAAAGCTCACTCACTTGAGGAAAAACGGGGACGAATAGTTGAACAGAACGCTGACTAGCGTAAGCAGAAAGTCGATGCTGGAAAACAACAAGCGTCAGGAGCGACTGACAGAGAACACGAGGCACTGACGAGAGATCTAGAGAATTTGCCCATAAAAGCCGACGGAGAAGCGACGCGCCCCTGACGTTCCATGAGATTCTTACTTGTGTAGTATGAATAGGGTGGATTTACTTACTTTATAGTTTTAAACTTGTTGAAGACAGGACGAGATTGAGCCGTTGGACTGAGATTCCAGACATCTTCCTCGTTCAAGGTGGCGCTGGTACCACGCTTAATGAGCAGGTAAACCCAGTGGAAGGTAACCCATTGGAAGATGGTGAGGTAGTCTTCCGGAGAATACTTGATAAACTGAACGCATATATGGAGGTCAGCGGAAGATAACAAAGTGACCATACGAAACTGACAATGTCCTTCTTGTTGATGCGATCGCTTGGGAGTTGCATAGGCATGGTTGAAACGAGTGACAGCTCCAACACGATAGCGACCAAATTGAATATGAGCCCGACAACCTCGACGCGAGGTTCCAGAGGGACATGTAAGATTCGGTGACCATAGATGAGACCGACGAGTAGGATGACACCGCAAGCCAGCTGGGCTAAATATAACCAGAAAAGATCCAGGGGCGCAGTTGCCTTTGGCCAAAAGACGGGCTTGAATACGCCATAGACCCAAGTACAACCGACGAGGACGGCACAAACGCCGGTCCAGGTATCTATTTCGTGCGTGATGAGGATGTATGCGCCAACAGAGAGCCAAAGCAGTGCTTGTACGAGTGCAACGAACGCGAGAGCGACCGTGCGCCAGAGTGGGACCGCAGGGCCGGTAATGGGAGAATGTTCCGCCTCGTCTGTGACAGGATCATCAGCGTCCAAGGCCTCTGCCTCGCGGAGAGTGAGAAACTCGTTGAAGGGCGACCAGAGCTTGCTGACGAACTTGCGCACGACGGCAGGAAGAGGAATAGGAATGGATAAGAGACAAAGTGCGGCGACGAAAACGGCTGGAACGAATGCTGCCCATGTGGCACGGATCAGAGAGGTCGAGCAGACTGGCTCGACCGCAGGGCAGGAAATCGTCTGGCATGAACGTTCAAGAAGACGCGAACACCCGGCGACCGGTCACCACTTCACTCTCATCACACCCTGGCTGGATTCATTCTACATTACCGCCGGACTAGGTACAAAAGATAGCGTAAGGTGGGCATCTCGGATCATATCGACGGCCATCAATGACACCATACGAAATCAGGGAGAAAAAAAGTCAGAGCACGATGGCCGCTGATTCTAACGGAGTGGAAACATCGAGGTCCAATATAAGACGGAGACGAGGCACATCATATAAACCATAGACCGACTGATAGGTATTGTTCAGAGGCTAGGAACGAGGCGTCTTTAAACGTCCCGGGAGCGTGCAGGATCATGGGGACGAAGGCGAGAATGTCCACGTGAACAGCAGTCTTGTTCGGACAATCCAGTCCGCCTCTATTAAAGAGTAGATGTGCATAATCTGTCGAGATTCCCCGTCAAATCACATCAGAAGAAAGGTCTGCTACGTACATAAATATTTCCCGTTCAAATACAACTCTTCCTGTTCATGCGTCGGGGCACCGTGCGTCGCCTGCCCATACGCCATCCCCATTTGCGGAAACGATGTATAATCGTTCCAATACTAAGGATACCGCCCCCCGCTCGTCGATTCGTAGCATCCATGCGCACCCGTACCACCCGCCGAGTGTCCATTCAACCGTGGCTGTCCTTGTTCGATGACGTCTGATCATGGCGCAGTCGTCGTTCGCCGATCAAACCCGTGCTGTACATTTGAGGTAGGACAGATATCGTCAACGTCCCCGGGAACGATGCGTACGAGGTCCCTTCCGAGGACCAAGGATAGTACGACGAAGAAGACGACGATTGTGTCGCCGGTAATGACGTCTGTGAGAAGTCGCCTCTATGTTCAGCTCCTGTCGACACCCCGGTAGACCAACGGTAAACTGTGTCGAACGCCAAGTCTGAGCGTACGGCTGCGACGGGGCGAGCGAACCTCCGCTCAGGGGCATGTGCATGTGTGAACGCTCGTAAGCGTCTTCTGAATCAACGACATGCTCTGCAGCACGTTTTTGTCGTTTTTGGCCGCTCTGACGCGTAATCATTTGTCCGAAACTGGCCTGCCTGTTTGGATTCGTTTTTGTTCAGAGGATCGCACCCACGCAATAGTTCATGAGCGTGGGCTGCCGACGGCCACACAGCTTCCATATCTTGCAAAGCATCCATACATTTGGTTAGCCCCATTCGCGCTTGCGAGTCGTTTGGGTAGACCGACACTTGTACAGGTCACATGAGTCCAGTATTAGAGGACGCATCCGAAACAATATACTCACGACTCGTGGCGTGCATGATAGCGGCGGCGAACACGTAGAAACAGAGGAAGACGAATGCACCTTGATGACAGTACTTTTCGCGGTAAAACGTCAATGGCGAATCCCGGTCAGCAAACACTCGTGCACCAGGGACAGTGACCGACCGATAGAGGCGATATGATTTGCCGCGCCAACGCAAAGCTCATAATTTTTCTTGCTCGCAGCACGCACGTCTGTGTTGTCCCTGTTCACCGATTTACTGACGTGAAGTTCAGACCTATAATCTTTCCGAAAGGTCGAAAATAAATACGCACTGTTTGCTCGATAGACATACATGCCGGATGCTAAGGCATAAGTGAGTCTTCAAGAAGCATGACTAGTACGACAGAACGCTCACAAAGGTCGATGCAGCAGTAACGTAGTGCACCAATATTGCACGTGCAACGTCGGGAGGTGCGGTGGTGGTATGCTGCTACTGCCTGTCGTGCTCAAGTTGTCCATCGAATCATACACTAACTCAAAACGCAAATGCTCCTGAAGGTCGAGGTACCACTTATCCAATAACCCTTCCGTATGAACGGATTCAGCATGCCTCAAAGTCGGAGTGCGTATGGAATAAATCGACTGGACGATCTTGGATCGTGGCTATAGGACATGCATCAAAGGGGGTTCGAAGTAAATTCATGCGTTGGACTTACATAGTTTTGCAGACGCAGTAAAGCAGGACAGCCCGGAACAGGCGAAATTGTTTCGACGTCCGGGCGGTATCCATGTCCTCTCGTGTCTGGAAGCGAAGACAGATGCGGCGCCCATTCTCTCGAGGCTGAAGGATAAGATACGGTGAAATTCCAGCCCGGCTAGTAGAAAAAGGACGCACCTCTTCGACACCATGGAACCGGGTGTCATAGTGCCCGTCGAAGATGGCCAATGGTCTGCCAATGTACGTGCTCACGTAGCCATCCAATATGACGCACTCCCACCAAATTCGCCTGTGTTCTTGCAATTCCCGCGGACCAGGCAATCGCCCCATACCTACACGAGCCCATCCATTGGCAAGCCCTGTGCATGCCCAGGTCTTGAGCCATCCGGACGGCCGTCCCCATGTATACCCATGCCTGTGCCGTGGCGCCGATACCGACTTCACGGAAGCCTAGGAGCAACAAAAACTGTACGGTTGAAGGGAGGGATGAGGCGTACGTGTTATCAAGTATGTTCTTGGCCTGCAGGAGGAAATCATCTCCTGCTGTCCACATCGGTGCGGGCTCTGGTGGGTGTGGAGGCGCCGATGTAGAACCGCGAGCAAAGGGAGAAAAGACGGTGAATAGCGGGCAGCTATGGCGGACATGGAGAGTAACAAGAGCGGGGACATGGCGTCGCTTGTGCTGTAATGGGGCTGGTGAGCTCCCTGGTTTAACCTGAGCGTAATCAGACGGGGGCGAAGGCGTGTCCGTCGGCGGATTCTGCATGCTAAATGCATAATTGCTCAACGGGAGTGTCAATACATGTGTTTGAATATTGGCCGTACCTCCGATAACCTTCCCAAAACGCATCTTTGTGAAGCATTGGAAATGCGGGATGGACGTAGGTGAAGTAGAGTTCTAGCAAGTGCTCTTGCATCGCATGATACGGAAACGACTGTACCAGATCACTATCCAGCGCAGCGGACGTAAGAGGAAGGTGTCCGGCGTTGGTACTCGTTTTATTGGAAGCTATGGTCGAGAGTGGACCAATAGCTGCCGAGGGTGACACGGGCGCATTCCCGGCGGAGGGTGGCAGTGGAGGCCAAACGCGCGCCTTGGGAAAGCGCCTGAAGCAGAAGCGTCGTCAGCAACCGACGAACAAGGGTGCAAGTGATCCACCTACCAAATACCGCCCTCATTCCTTTCCTCTTCCTTGGAATTGATGCCCAAGAGGTAGAGACCGCTCGCCTTACCGTGAAACTGGACCTGTTCGTCCTCGTTCAAGCTAAGCTGTCCAACAGCGTCGACGACATCCTCTTCGCTATCAGAATCCGTGCTTGTGCCCGTGTAGCCAGAAGCATATCCACTTCCAGATGTATTTTCTGTATTTGCGCGGAGGGTAGAGTATCCGGGGCTCGTGCTGCCGTTGCGTGGAATCCCTTGAGAAGGAGAAACATCCCTCTCATCGGCTCCGACGCGTCGTCGTTGACGCCGAATCTGATCACCATCAAAGGGAAGCGAGACATGAAGCGAGGACTGTAAAGAGCGTGGCTGATGAGGATTGTTTAACGATACCGCATCAGAAGGGGTGGTTGAAGTAGGGTCGATTGCAGGTGGGTACGGTCTGGATTGAAGGGAAGAAGCAAGCAGATTAGCAACGGTGTCCTGCCACTCGTTTGAAGGACTGGGAAGGCATGTCAGAGTGACGAACCGGCGCATTGCGGAATGCTTACTGCGTCGAGTGGTGAGGCGGAATCTTCTTGGGCTTGTGCGTGCGGCCTTAGTTTGACGTTGCCGCTTTTACGACCTCGGACGCCATACGGTGACGAGTCTACCCGATTCAAAATTTCCCTCGCCAGTGTGTCCTACGCGTGAGAGGGTCACGGGAGATATGGGACTGCATGGTAGTGGGCGCTTACCTTTCACAAGAGGGCGAGGACAGCACTGAGTGTGTCATTCTCATCTGGGCATTTCCCAGGTGCATCGGAGGTGTTGGAACGGTCTGTTTGGTCTGCTTCCGCGGCCAGGAGAATGCCAAAGAGGGCCTCTGTTTGATGGAGCCGTGCTTCGATCGCGTCAATGTACCCCTTGGGCGGACCGCGCTTACGGGAAGGACCCAAGAACGTGCACGCTGACGTAAGAGCATGAGTGGAGCGGGAATGACATGTGATGGCATAGCACGAGGAATTCCGAGGACGAGGGCGAAGGGAGAAGTGCGTGACGAAGGATGCGTGGACGAGGTCCAAAGGATGGAGAGTAGGTATGCAAGCAACGAGGCGACGATAAGATAAGTTGAAGCGATCGACGAGGAAGTAAGTAGTAGCGACAGGGCCGACGTGCCAAGATAGAGGGAAATTAAGGGAGGAGATGTGGTGGGAGGAAGAGTAGACGGTCAGAGGGAACGAAAAGTGAAAACAATGATAGACTCACGTGTACAGAGCATGATGCAGTTCTTGCAGGCGTCGGCATCGAGTGCGCGCTCGCACTTGCTCTTGCTCTTGCGGCACTGGTCGCAGGCTGTGAGTGGAGTGAGCGCGGAAGGAGCCTCGAGCAAGAGTGGTAGGCTTGCCTTTGCTGCTCCTGTGGCGGATGATGCGATCGTTTTCGGTACCAGAGGTGGCGGAGGGGAGGTGGCGGAACTCGTCTGCGTTTTCGTAGTCGTCGGGGAATAAGAGTGCTGCGAGTTGGATGGCGCGCTTGGGCGGCCAAGCTCCAAACGACAAGAAGAAAGGGGGTGTCGCTGGGTAATGCCAATGGGGGAAGAAGAGGAAGAGGTACTTGTTATAAACTCGGTATCAACAAAAAACGAGGTCAACATCAAGAACGACCAAGCTCCCTAATAAGCGGCCATGCACGCAGCATGTTCTCTGCGCGCCGGCGCAGCCTGTTTCTGTCTCCGAACGGTATCTCGTGCAGTAGAGAGAGCTGCTAGATGCTCTGGCGCAGCTCAGAGGTCTAGAAACAAAGAGTCGCACATAAGACCTTGCAACGGATTGCGAGATGACTACTGACCATCGAGACGCTTGCGTCCGGGCTGCCTTTAACCGATTCGACCTCTGCGAGGATGATGCTCAAGGTCTCCAGATCCTGCATTACGATGGTGCGATGGGGACATTGAGATCTGTTAGAGGGGAAAAGAAGAAAAGACCTTACCTCCTCCTTGACGCGCACCTTACCCTTGACGAGGCGCTGCAGCACAACAATCCAACCATTAACCCGTTCATCGCCAGGAGTAGTGGTCACAGAACCCGCGTCGAGCGGGACGTCACCGGGGGACAGGCTCGTGATGCGCGTGCTCGGGAGGGCGCTCTTGTCGCCGCCTTCTTCCGGTGTAGTAATGGATCCGGGGACAGAGACGACAGACGACGACGTGGTCGATTCGCTCGGGGCTAAGCTCGGTGCTCGGTCGTCGACGATATCTGAGTCGAGCATCGGATAGTGATTGTCGTGATCGACCTAAACAGAGAGAGAGGGTGGGCATGAGCACCGTGAGACAAAGTATGAAGATGGAGCCATTGGAGTGTGGAAATGGAAAATGTGGGATGGAAAACTTACCAGCATGGATCTGGGTCGAGCAGACCTGTCCGTACGCACGGCAGCGCCGGCGCCAAAGGTGTCGGCCAGCCGCTGCCTGAACTTGGCGCCGCGGGACTTGTAGGGAGAGAGTACCGCGACTCTTTTGGGGACGGGGAACTCCATGTAGTGCGTCGCGTTAGAGTATGGCGAAGTGGTAGTAACGTCCACTGCGGGCGCTGGTGTTGATGCCGACACCGAGAATTCGCCGGGGGAGCTGCTGATGGGAAGACAACCACTCTCATCGACAACAGCCATCGGGGCGTCCAAAAAGGGCGCGTGCACCTTCCGTGGGGTCGGCTCGGGGCTTACGACCTCATCCTTGACTTCTGCGGCAGGGATGTAGTCCAATGGCAGCTCAGCAACATCCCAGCTGATCGGCGCCTCCACGGTCCCGAGAGCAGCGTTGACCCACGCCGCCACGCGCTGTTGGTTTCGTACTGGACAACCTTGAGTTGTTTGACCGGGCGCTCGCCGAGCTCGTTGTTGAGTTCAAGCCGCGGGATGCCCTGCAACCTGCTAACTCTGGACTTGGACCTCGCAACGTCCTCGGAGTTGGAGTTGGAACCTGACTCGTTGGCCCTGCTAGTCCTCGTCGACGCGTGCCGTTTTTTCAAGGATGGCCTGGGGCGGGCGAGACGCGTGTTCAACTGGAGCTGCTCGCTTTCCGCTTCGGTTCCCGTTTCCGCGTCCGGTGTCTGTCCTGCCGTTGACGCGTCGTCACGAGGCCAGCGCCGCGTATCTGCGTGGAGTGGACGAGAAGCAGGAGGAAACACTGGGGCCTCTTCATTGTACTTGTTTGCGTTAAAGGTGCGCGCCAGCGCGTCTACGAGGCTGAGTGGGCCCCCCGCGGCTCTAGGCTTGGTAGAAGGTACAGTGGGCGCAGCCTGAAACTTCGGAGGCGAAACGTGTTTTCTGTACGATGGCGGCTTCGTCGAAATGAGGACGCCATCGAACCGAAGTTTGCTTCTCTTCGAGGGCGACGTGTCGGACAGCGATTTCAGAGTCCGTCCAGCAGCCTGAGTCACGGCAGCCCGAGAGTCCCTGCCGGTCGCCTGAGCGTTGCCAGTTGGCTGTCCTTCGTGCCGTTCTATTGCCGACTCTGTTTCCTTCCAGATCAAAAGATCATCATCATCTGGTTTTGGGGCTCCATCATTTTCTGGTACTTTGAGTGGTATCCAGGATGGGAGGTCATGTACTACTCGACTAGGTGAGGTAGTTACTTAAGGGTCCATGCCGAAGCAGAAGAGGGGACTGTCAGAGATGATCGGGAAAGAGAACGAGAACGAGTATGGAGAGTCTCCGTGTGGTGACTCTGATTTGACTGAGGGAGAAGGCGGGGAGTCAGAAAATGGAAACATGCTTGAATACCGATCTCACAGAGTTTATTGCAAGTAAATATGAATGAGCGAGCGTCTTTGTTGTACCGGCATGAAGATGCTTAACGAGATGTTGGTGTATGAATTTGTGTCGGCTACGCTGTTAGATGACGGACGGGTTGGTCGTCTGGTTAACGAGGAGCAATAAGTTTGCCATTATGATATCAGGGCCTTCTGGGAGCTGGTCGGGTCAAGGTAAATGATCTAAAGACCTCTGGGTGGATCGAGAACACAAATCGGGAGAGAAAAACTGGGGGGAGAGAGACTCCATTAGAGACTGCTGCCTACAGTGTCTCGAGTCTTACCCGAAATTGCTCATGCTGATCGTGAGGTAAGATACGTTGCAGTATTAACTGTCCAGAAGAGAGATCAGGTTTATATCATGCGGCCAGCACATACACACCCCGCGGATTATTGTTGTTGCAGTTGACTGTGATCCACACTCTCCTTGACGGTCGAGATCACCGCTTTCGAGCTGGGCGTGATGTCTACCTCGAAGTGTAACTTTTCGACGTGGAGGCTCACAAGGCAAACTTGGATTAGCTCGTCATTTCAAAAAGGGTCGTCAACCAACGTACCTCACGAATCCAGCGCTGTAAGATGGAATCAACGGAATCCATTGCCGTCTTTCTTCTTTGAGATCTCGACGGTTGGGACGATATTGGAAAATAGAAGGAAGATAACTTTGTCACCGAGGTATCTACCTGGGCAGATCCTGTCGAGTATCCGGGCAAAACAAAACCAGATGCGGCGAAAGTAGCGTCAAGAGTGGGTGAAATGACTGTCGTGCGGATCTGTCCCGAATGTTATGTTTTAGAAGTATCCAAGCCAAAGCTACTCACTGAAGTTATACGGATGTGGGTGAGCGCAACCTGCATGTTGACTGGCATACGTATATCATGCGCCTGTCTCATTGTCACCTCCGTGAGACCCGTATGATTTTCATGTTCCAGAGATGCTATGTTCCGTGTTACATTCGAACCTGTAGAGAAGTCTTGATACGTACGAGTATGCTCGAGAGCAGAAGTAGCGTTGGGTTAACCAGTTGGCGTTCGAAAAGTAACCATTTATGAACCGCTCGCGCACGTTCAGAGGTATGAGCTGGGAGCAAGTCTTGAGCCATTGGACGGGAATTTCAGATATAGATGTGAACGAAGTGCAACCCAGGATAATTTTGTAATGTCTTTTCCCGTACTCCGAGCCTCGGGGCCAATCAACGTCTAAATTGTGCAAGGTTGAAAGATACACAAATTCGGAGTTGATGTGTACTACTTACCTTTAAGATATCCTCCGTCAGCAGTTCAATTTCGAGAGCCTCGAAGACGGCAGGTATGTCATAGAAGAAGCGTTAATGAAGTTCATCGTCGCAATCAACTTACCTCGGCAACGTCCGCCGACACGAAAACCGTGACTCATCCGGCAACTTGGGCTCCCGGGCCGGGGTCGAGTTTTACCTCGTCCTGCCGTAGCCAGGGCCTGCGAATTCAATTCGAGCACCACCCATTTTGAAGCCCAGGCCGGAATCCTTCAACAACGACTCACCAAATCTTAGCAAGCTGTAATTTATGCCGGAGGTGCATCGTGTAAACCTTACCTTAGCCCAGTCCAGAATTTGAGTTTCTCAGGAACCATCGATATTTTGAACAGAAGTCAATACTGGTATCTCGTGCAGATGGGGTACGAAATGAAGGGATTCAGAAGAAGGAGAAAAACTCAATCGACCCTGTTCTCAAACATCACCTTCGCACGGAGATCAGTCGCGATAACAGTGGCCATCCCTCTGGGTACCGTGACGTCGCGTCGTCCTCCAATTTCACGTCGTACGTGACGACCACATGGGCCAGCATGGAATTCAGCTCATTTGCAGCGATGAAATGTCCCGGACTAACGTTTAGTCAGGGAATTGAATCTGAACATACATATACAAGAGAGAATACGGATGGACGCACCATGCATGCTTGCCGTGTCCGAAAGGCATATGCTCGATCGACGTCGAGGCAAATTGGTATCTCAGTCCCATATCATCTTCCTCTGATGTGTCAGAAAACCGGAACAGTTTGAATACTTCTGGTTTTTGTAGATATTCCCATAATGGTGCAAGGATGCAGTGGCTGCAGCAATCATCGTTCCTTTCGGTGAAAGTGGTCCACCAGCAGCCCAACCAGGTGCTTCATCGCTTCGAGCAACGACTCGAGGCGTGAAGGGGACCGTGACATGAATCCGGGTTCGAGCTGCATCGCCCGCGGCAGCGCCTCTGATTGTTCTGGAGTGCTTGAAAGGGATCTGAGATAGGCTAGGACGTGCGTGTAGTTACCCACGCAGAAACAATTTGATTGATTGATTAGATGACTAGGAAACGGGCACGTCGGTTTGGATACTCACAGAGCACTCGGCCGATCGAGGAAAACATGTATGCCTGTCAGAGACCCGGGGAGGCAGTCAGTGTAAACAAGGTGGTCACGAAAGGCGGAGCTAAATCCGCTGCTTTGTTGAACCAATGATGTATCGCTGGCATTTGAATATACCGATGCTGTCTCGGAGACGGGCAATAACAATATAGCGAGAGAGGTGAGAAGACCGTGATACCAGGGAACTCGCGCAAGCTCGGTAGGTACTAACCGTTCACGTTTCCAAAGTGACTATGTCCAACGAACGGAGGAGATGATGAGCATTGTCTGACAATGGGATGCTAGCCAAAGCATCGGATAGTCCGTCTTCCTCTCCATCGGGATAGTGAGCAGCAGTGGGTGGTGAACTGTGGGGGTGGGAGAACAGCACGTTGGTGGTTGTTACTCTGGTTGTTGTGCGGCACCCAAACCTTTTGTGAATCGAACGGATACGTCGGCAAATCAGCGCGGCGAGAGCTCGCGTCAGAGAACTCTTCGAAAATGCGCCGCCAGTTCACGGGAACGGAGATTAGGTACAGCTGGACCAAGCTGCCCACCAGCGTGTCCCACGCAGGAGCGGCCTTGACCATTGATGCTAGACAGTGTCCCTCTGGAGGGCGGGAGTGGTGACGGAAGTTTGATTCCAGCTTTCTCTGCATTAGCCTGGAACACGATGTCTCCTAAGATATTCAACCTGGAATGACAATCTATCGCCCACGGGGCGGGGCGGCGGGCGGGGGCGGGCGGCGGGGGCGGGCATCAGTAAAACACTTTGTGGCTGTACAATGCTGGCAGCTACTTACAGGCGTCACAGGTGTCACAGAAAGGTCCCCCACTTGTCAGAGCTGTCACAGTGCTGTCACAACGCTCACAGTGCTCACAGCGCGTACAGCATTACAGCGCCGTACAGTAATGACATCCTTTCCTAGTTTCTTTTCTTTTCTTTTTTTTTCTTTTCTTTTCCATTCAACCGAGAATTTTTGTAAATGATTCATTTTGTAAACTACGTAGTCTATCTATACAAAATAACAACTATTGTACAATACTCGACATGCACGCGCCGTATAGGGCGCGTGCGTGTCGATTCGGACCTACTCTGCGCACAGGGAGAGGGTGTGGCTGCCGTGTCGTCGTCGTCGCCGTGGTCGTGGTACCGCGGTCTCGCCGTCCTCGTGGTGGTGTCGGGGACGTTGCGTCGTCGTCGTCGTCGCGGTCTCGCTGCCATCTCCCCGTCCTCGTCATCTCGCCGTGCCGTCTCCCCGTCCTCCCTGTCCTGGTCGTTTTCGCCCTGACGCGATGTCGTCGTCGTCATTGTCGTCGTCGTCGTCGCGGTGTTGCGGTGTCGCTGATGCCGTCGTCCTCGCCGTCCTCGTGTAGGTGTCAGGGACGTTGCGTCGTCGTCGTCGCCGTCGCGGTCTCGCTGCCATCTCCCCGTCCTCCGTGTCCTGGTCATTTTCGCCGTGACGCGATGTCCCTAACGCCGTCATCCTCGCCGTTCTCGTCGTGGTGTAGGGGACGTCGTGGTGTCGCTGCCGTCTCCCCACCCTCCCCGTCTCCCCGTCCTCCCCGTCTCCGTCCTCGTCGTTTCACCGCGACGCGATGTCGCAACGCCGCCGTGTCGTTGTCGTGAGAGGGGTACCGGCTTACCTTCGTCATGCCCTCGTCTCCCTGCCGTGGTTGCCGTTGTCGTGTCGTCGTCCGTTCCGGCGCGCTGAGCGCAGAGGGTGAGGGTGGTAAGGGTGAGGGAAGGGTGGTGAGGGCGAGGGACGGGTGGTGAGGGCGAGGGACAGGTGGTGAGGGTGAGGGATGGGTGGTGCGGGGGGGGGATGGGTGGTGAGAGCGCGGGAGAGGGAGAAGGAGCGTGGGAGGTGGTGGGGGTGCGTGCGCGTCCATTCGGACGTGCCAAGCACAGAGGGTGAGGGTGAGAGCACGTGCGCGTCCATTCGGACGCACTGCGCAGAGGTCGAGAGGGGTGAGGGTGAGGGCGGGAGAGGGTGAGGGTGAGGGTGAGGGTGAGGGTGAGGGTGAGGGCGAGGGTGAGGGAGATGCTGGTGAGGTCGAGGGCGTGTCCGTTCGGACGCGCTGCGCAGAGAGAGCGGGAGGGGAGTGGGAGGAGTGGGAGAGGGAGAGGGAGAGGGAGAGGGAGAGGGAGAGGGAGAGGGAGGGGAGGGATTGGGCTTGTGCGCGTCCATCCAGACACGCTGCGCAGGGAGGGAGACGGAGACGGAGACGGAGGAGGGGGTCGAGGTCGGGGGTCGAGGTCGAGGTCGAGGTTGAGGAGGAAGAAAGAGGGGAGGTGGTGGACGCGTGCCTGCAGTGACACTGGTCCGTTCGGACGTGCTGCGCAGGGAGGAGTGGGAGTGGGAGTCGAGATCGAGAGGGGAGAGGGAGTCGACTCACCAAGGAGAGTCGAGACGAGATGATTCAGAGATGAACCAACTATGGTCACGTGTGACGTGACACGTGATACGTGAGCACAAAATTTTCGCTAAGTCCACACGGATTAGGAAAACCAAGCTACATTTTACTACAGTCGACTCCCTCATAACACATACCCCATAACCCATAGCTATTTTTGAGACTGATAACCCATACCTGGAGTCGGGTAATGCCAAACAGGGTGCTTACTATATACTATTATTATTTTCTAACCATCCCAGGTTGGCAATAGTGACCCGAAAC
>JBBPOR010000093.1:0-39430 GCA_038091555.1 Leccinum sublutescens | reverse complement strand
TATCTCCTACACCTCCATCAAGACGTCGAGACACCGGAGACTCGTCTCATGACCCTTCCCGTCATCCAGCGGTCGTCGAACAAGTCTGCCTCATTCTACTCCTTGTTGATCATCACTGACCTCCATGTACCCAGGTGATGGGTGGAAGACCAAACATCTCGCATATACCACCTGTTCAACGATAATACTTCCTCAAGACGTTCCAAGCAATGGACATCTCGTGGATCAAGTCCATAGAGGCAGTCACAAGGCACACCCGAGACATGTCTTCTGTCACTCCGTCCAAAGAAACCAATCTCTGGCTGAGCTGAGAAATAGCCTTGAGGGGTAGCGAGGCCGAACGGTGGTCGTGAGTACGGTCGAGTTCTACATGCACCATCAAGGGTCACAGTGCTCTCGGTTGAATCCGTCTTGTGAGTCCAGACCCTTTCGTTACATTCTTCACTCGTACCTGTTTCGATGATCCGAATGTACTTCATCAGTTTGATTATTATCCGGTTAGTTCCTGTACGTGATGCCATCCCGACATCTATTTAAGTCAGGCGCACGTACTTGATGGTCTACGTGCTCCTCCACATTGACTACCCAATGCTCTTCAACGTGATCACAACCATTGCCGTCGCAGTACCTGTTTTCGTTCTGGCCGCCCACATGCCTGATCCTAGGGCGGGAAGTGATGGTATAGTCATACCACTCACGAAACATTCTGATACCAACACGCGCGAATTTCATGTTACATTACATGACGCGTAAATCGATCTGTGATGTCCTCAGGCATCGTTTTTACTCAAACTTTTTTTTAGCAACATCATCTATGGGCCAAGTGGCATGGATGGCTCCGAAAGGAGTATGGGGACGCCATATTCTTCTGCTGTGAAACGGTATGGGTCCGCAGCTGGCGTCGATTTGATGAGGTACTCGCATGACATGTGGTATGGGACCATTTCGATCGGCACTCCTCCAAAGTCCTTCACTGGTAAGTCTTTTTTTTCGTGCAGTTGTACACACACTGGCACTCACTCTAGTCGCCACCTCAGTCCAGTTCAACACCGGTTCCAGGTAAGTTATTTCTGTCAGTACCATCTATTCTTTTGTCTTATTCTGAATCTACCCAGCGATCTCGTTGTTCCAGCCTCAACCGGTGACGAGAACTGCAGAAGCCACACTCACCTCTGGGATCCCGCATCGTCCCAGATCACCAACTTGGACCTCAATACACATCCCCCGTCGACCCTGGACCTCGATACAGATTTTGCGATAATATTTGCAGATGGTAGAATCTCCCGCGGTAAACAATACACGGACCGTGTAACCATTGCTGGTTTAACCGTATGTTTGTATTGTTTGCGAACATCATCACTTCTGACCGATGAATAGGCAGACATTCAGACCATCGGTGCCGCAACAACATACTCTCCAAATTTGAGAGCACCTATGTTTGCTCCAGATGGTATATTGGGATTAGCCTTCCCGGCTGCATCAGTATTTCATGGCCAGAGCCCTCTATTTCACACGCTCTACAAAGAAGGACAGCTGTCTCAACCAATATTTTCATTCAAGCTCACCACTTTGGGAGCCGAGCTGTACGTCGGTGGAACAAACGAGGCGCTTTACATTCATAACACCCTCGTCTTTACCCCTGTAACAAATCCGGCGATGGTGAGCGCAAACGCCAGGCGGTATGGATGCATACTTGAATTGCCATTTTAGGTTCTCTGGGAGGTGAAGATCGATAACATTCAAGTCGACGGACACATAGTTCTGACAGATGTAACCGTCGTCATCAACACTAGTGCTCATCTCATTTGTGGTGATCCGGAGCGAGTTTTGGCCCTGCACCAGGCGGTTGACGGGGGGGCATTCAAGAACACTCGTTATCACACCTGTGAGTTTCGATCGATTTTGGTACTTTTGATTGACTCCCTGTAGTTCCATGCAAATCTTTTCCCTCTGTGACTTTTACCATTGGTGGAAGGTCATTTTTGGTCCCTGACCTCAACCAGGGTCAGGTTATGTATGGCTCGCCCGATTGCTTCAGCGGAATTGCGTCTGTGGAAAACTCTGGTGAGATTCCTCTGTTCTGCACTTCCTCTCATGCTGACCGGTGAACCCGACTAGCATTCTGGTCGATCGGGACCCTCTTCCTCCAGCACTACTATACCGTGTTTGATTTCAACAGCGAGTCGCCAAGAGTTGGATTCGCAGACCTTGCGCCGATGATTTGAAGGTAACACGCTATACCAAGCAAACCAGATATATGCTACACGATAGTGTGTTTTGCACAAGAGGTCTGATTGTAGTAGAGTAACGATCTGTCACCACCCTACCATTCTGTATCATCATACTAGACATCCTTGAGCTCGTCCTCTTCATTCTCGCACTCTTTTCAACCGCCCCGTCCTCCCCTTCTGCCGCTCCATCGAATGCGTTCGGACAGTTCACCTTTGCGACCTCGGCTTCCTCAGCATGGGACGCTCTTTCCGGGCATGCACCAGAGCAGCAACAGCAGCCGGTTAGCATGAAGGGTTCCACCGGCACCGGATTCTGGGACGTCTCGTCGGGATGGAATGGCATCGTTCCCAATGCGAACCCTGGCACCAACTTATGGGGTGCCTCGGGCGCGAGCGGGTTAGGGCTCACCGGCGCTGCCACACTGCCAACGCCCACTCGTTGAACATGTTTAACACGACGGACATTTGCGGCGAACCATGCGAACGGCAACGGAATGCTTGCGGCACAGTCTACGACGACGACGACTTCAAGTAAGCGCGGTCAGGCGGGCGTATCAGAGGGCGATGTTGTAGCACTCGTAACATACAACACATATATTCTTACACACTCCAACTGTTTGATATAGATGCCTTTCCGTAACCTGGATTTTCCGTCCTACGCCAACGCATGTATCCCCAAATCCTGCACGATCATTGGTGTGAAAATAGAGCAACATCGACCGGCGAAAACTCACCTTTTCGATCAAGCTCCGTGCAATTGGATGAAACGCCTCCTTGTGCGCTTCATACGTCCTCACCGCCAAGTCCCTATCGACGCTCGCTACCGCCCGAAACACCGGTCGGCAAAACTTCATCCGACCTTTGACCGCGCCGTCACCGCCGTCAGCCTCGTCGCCAACGACCCACCGTGCTGCAGCAGGCGCGTACGCAACCGCCGCGCTCGATTTAGGGTCGCGCAGCGCGACTTGGTAGAACCGTAACCGCAGCTCGACGTTGGGCGTGTGTGCGAGGGCGTAGACGCTCCCGAGATGGTCAACGTGCGTATGTGGGAGGGGCGCGATCGGGTCGGATTGGAGGCGTTCGAGGAAGACGACTGTACCGGCGGGTTGTGAGTGAGACAATGAGGAAAAGACTCCCGGTGGGACGCACTGATCTGGTTCGTATCCATACCCTTGACGTCCTCCGGCCCGAAATCTAATTTGGACACGTCCGTCGAGCGGGATGCATCCCACCGCGCCGCCAGCGCCCACGACGCAGCCGCGAGCGACGTGTCATACTCGACCGGATTGGGGAGCGTCACTCCCTCTCCAAACAGCCATTCCTGTGATTCCAGATTCAGATGCATACTTCTTGACGCCAACGAAACAACGTACGTCCCACAGAACACCCCGGAGCGCCTTGCTCGCCTCCTCGTCTTCCGCGAAATACCCCAGCAGATCATCCTTCCACTGCTGTGTTGTGATACTCTGTCCCATGAACGTCTGCACGTAGTGCTTCACATACGGCAAAAACACGTCCAGCCCGCCCAACGTCCTCTCTGTCCGAATGACGCCGCTCGAGCGAATTCTGAAAAGGTCTCGCAAACGACTCACCGAGATACAACAAAAAATTGGCTCCCTTCTCGTACGGCACGTTGCTATAAGCGTCGTCCGGGTCTTCGCCTTTCTCGAAATTGATCTGCAACCGCTGGTATTTCGGTTGGTCGGCGTACAACGCAAGATCGTCGTCGAGCCCTTTGCGCCCGATCAGGAACGAAAAACCCCGATGGGCGGGCGTGTGGAGGCGCTGCTGGAGGACACGCTCGATGTAGGTCGTCCAGCCTTCGTTGAGCCAAAAGTGGCTTGCGTGGGCGTGCCTTGCAAAGGGGAGGATGGTCAGTTGTGGAACGCGAGCGCCAGCGGTACGAGGAGACAAAACGAACGTGATTCCGTTGCCAAACCACGAATGGGTGATTTCGTGGACAACGACATCGACGAGGCTCCTGTCACCCGTCAGCAGTGCTGTATTGCACGTTAGTCTATATGTATGCCACGAAAACACTGTGCTCACTCGGGGTGACGAACGTGAGGCACGCGTTTTCCTACCAAGATGCATCAGCAACCCCACCTCCGAACCACGCTCTATTACATGGCACACACCATGCCTCCGTACGGGAACGCGGGTGGCAACACTAACAAGTCGTACACCCCGAACTTGTAATCGATTGTGATCTCTTCCTCTGCCGCCAAGAACCTATCGCCAAGTCAGCTCCACAACATGACCCGCCATCCACGGTACGACTAACCTGGGCGTGTCCTCGTTGAATTCGTACCACGCTGCATCCACGAGTTCCGGTTCGGCCCATACGCCGCTCGTCCACTTCTTTCCTTCTGGAACTCGGAATGCGCGATAGACTACGTTTCCCGAGGCGATGGCGAGGAGGTATGAGGGGATCAGTATGGGCTATCATATCACATCATCAGCGTCTCTCGTTTATCGCCGACTGAGCGTTCGTGCTACCACACACACCTGATTATACTCGTAAGTCACGACCTTATTCCCGATCTCGTTTGCACTCGGAAAACGGTCCGGAGAGGGTGCGGTACGGATGGCAGACATGAGAACTGGTAGCACGGATGTGATCCGTGCGGTGTATCTCTAACACGGCCCAAAAATATCTGCTTCGACACTCTGATAATCGAGATCAGAGAGGGGAGACGTACGATCTTTACCGAGGGCGTGTCTACGCGCAACCGCAACGATTGAACGATCAACGCCAATCACGATGTCGTCGTCGCGTAACGCACCTTGAATGGGAACCAAGGCACGAGCGTAGATCGGTTGACACTGACTGAACAAGTAGGGGTGCGTCTTTCCTTGCGTCTGTCTACCGAACAGAATCCCACGCTCAGCGCGCAGGTCCCCAAGAATAACAAACAAAATAGAACGCACTGGGGGTCCAACCACTGAAGTGCTTTGCTCTCTCTAGTCTTGTAGGTCACCTTGACGCTCACACCGGATTGCGATGCGTCGCTCTCTGCACGGACAAGGCGGCTAAACGGAATGCTCAGAGCAGACCCCATCACGGGATGTGCTGGACCGATCGAGAACTAGACAAATGTTCGAAGTTCAAAAGAGAAAGCGTGCCATGAGAAACCCGGACCGGAGACGGAGAAACACTCGCAGACTCCCCCCGACGCACCTGTGCAGTCTCCCATGCAGCCTTCTCCGCACTTCCGATCCTAACATCTACCCTCTCCACATCCAAGTCCGATGTGTCGAATCTACATGGATGATATTAGATCCCGGACGCGATCGATTCACATTGTGCGGTCCCGATTCCAAGTTCTAACAAAAGTAAAAAAAGGAGGACGTACACGACCTTGTCCACCCCGCCTTTCGCGAGCACCTTGAGTCGATGGATCACCGACCCCGAGATCGTCTGGGAATCAAAGTCGATTTTCCAGTCGAGTTCGATGTCCGTCGTCGCGATCGCGTCGTAGTTGGATTGGGTCGTTGGATCGGACATGTTTTTCAAGTATGGTTTTACTTGGATCGGATTATGTTCGGTTCCCTAGACGCACACAAGGTGAGAAGCAAAGACGGGTGTTATGTAAGACCGATAAGATAAGGCACTTAGTTCGAGAAATTTAAGTCAACTTATTACGTAATCATTACCCCGAGCGTACACAACCGTAGCAAACCTTGCCTTTTCGTTTTCGAGCGCACTGCGTGCGCCGGCAGGGCTCCACATGTGGTGGACGTGCAGTAAAGTGCTGCAAAAGTGGTGTAAAGTGAGTGTAAAGTGGGCGCACAGTAGCAGTAAAGCGTGTAAAGTGAAGTGAGGCGAAGAATTTAGTTAAATCCAGCTTAAATTTAGTCTCTGATTGGCTGGAGCGGCGGGCCGCTTAAATTTTCTCCGGGCCCGCTAGCGCGGGGCCAGGGACACTCGGAACCAATGGTCGGCAACGCGCACGACGCACGGCGACAGCCCGAACACCGCCACACGCTGTCACCGTCCAGCGTGAAAGACAATTCAATTTTTCTGCGTCTGCGCGCTGTCGCGCGCCTGCTGCGAGTTATTTCTCGTCGATCTCAGCCGTTCCTGTGTCCCTACATCGAGACTGGACCCGCACGCCTCCCACCTGACCTGGTTCCTTGTGCCGGGCCAGGCACCCCGGCCAGTTTGATTTAACATAAACTTTTCCGATTATCCATATACATAGTTGCGTGAGATGCTGCGACTACTTACCATAGCCATACGTAGTGTTGACGTTGTTGAAACGTAACGGCCACGGTGATAAAAATCTACATATGCATGCCCTTCGAGTCAGCATACTCACCAAGCCCCTGTTCCACCACCCGGAGAATGTTCCGGTACAGATCGATCACCACGTTCGTCTCGTTCTGCAACACCAACACCACGCTCGCAACTTAAGACTCGCGCACGAACTGCACATGTCGGTCGTCCCGGGCGGTGCCCAAAACGAATCGCGCCATGTCGTATTAGCTGACAAAATAGCCCCCACGGATGCTCACACCTGGAAAAAATTACAATTATAAAGGCACGCTGGCGGGTCCGGAGTGGAACAAAGGCAAACAGAAAAACAGAACACACCTTTGGCGACCATCCTCTGCACCTCGTTCCGATACTCGGCGACGAGCGACCTGATCCCCTAATTGCGCTCACCAGATCCAACGTCTGCCCATACGTCCGCACCATCTCCATCAACGACACCGCGTGAGGATACACCCGCTTGGCGTCCTTGGCCATGTGAAAGTTCAACCACAGCAAGTTCCGGACCTTTCTGAACAGCGTAATCGTCTGCGGATCAAAGTTGACCACGAGCTAGAACCCGCCCCATGGAGCCGGACGATGTCAAACAGACGTCCGTTCATGGCCATGTCTGCATCGGTTGATAGGCTCATACAGCACCCAGGTGACAGCCCTCGCAATCGGCGGAAGGTCCCGGCGCATCTAAGACACGTGGTATGCTTCCGAGAACCGGTATTGAGTCATAAACTGGCAACGACCATGTCAGCCACCAGGTTCGGGAGGAGAGACGCCATGTGCATCTTGTCATGCAGACGCTTGATGTCCTCCTGGACAGAGTCGACGAGTTGCGTTTGATATTCTTGCACCTCGAATCTGTGAGTGGTGTAAGCTCGAGGTATGACAAGACGACGACGGCTACCTTTGGTCGAACGAAAAGCGCATTAAACACCCATCTTTGCAAGGGTCTATCATTGGAAAAACTTGATTTGAAGAGTTGGTGTGGTGTAACAATTGTTTTCCACGGTCGTATATTAGTCACTGGCCCCTAGCGCTCGGGTGCAAAACCCTGTAGATCACCGATTTTCCCACGCAACCTTCTCTGTAGAACGTTCTTTCGAAGGTACGTGCCACACTTATTCCGGAGTTTCTGATGGAAAGAGCCAGATAACTTACTGTCGTCCGTTGCGGCAGGCATCGCCGCATTCAAAACCAGGTGGGTTGCCGAAAGCATGTTCGAAAAGCGCCCGTATTCTTTCGTCTGAACCATCCATTATAGCCCTATCGATGAGCATGGCGACTGCCGACGACCAACCGAGACCCGCCACTGGTAGCGGGGAACAATATCGTCGACAATTTTGGAGGCACATTTATGACTTTCCCAGGATCCCAGTCCCAATGTAAGTGCCTACCCTACGACAACGTTGGCCTGTGGTACTCAGTACGTTTTTCTTCTGTTTTTCGAGCAGATACCGTCATGCAACGCCGTCGGCACCATGGCCATGGATGAGCTTCGATGTCGATGCCAGCGGAATTCATCCTGCTCCACCAGAATTACCAGACAATACCACATGGAGCGGATATCCGCAAAATCTGTTTAAAAACTGGACGCGCGACCAGGTGGCCAGGAGCCAGATGCTGGTTAAGTGCAGTGATCACGAGCTGACCACCCTGTACAAGATCAGCTTATTAGACAATGGAAATTTCGACGAGCAAGTGGAAGTGCGCAAGGTTCGTAAAGACGATGCTGGGGACCTGCAGGCGTACTGGGACCACCTGGCAACACCTGTAAGCAGCATGCATGTTACGCGTTTGAATGCTTATTCAGTGGCGTGCGTAACAGCCACCTTCGGATGTTCGAGTACAAGCACTTTTTGTGGATGAAATGACTTCACCCGTCCTCCAAATTCTGGGAACAAGGTGTGCAACAAAATATTACACGACCCGACTTGTCTTATTCCGGATAGACACCATATCGAACCATTCTTCTTTGCATCCTCTGTGAATTGGATCCCATCCAGGTACCAGGAAGACTACAAAGCGCTGGAGGACCGTGAGTGGAATGCAACTTTATGTTAACCTTCTGCTCACGTTTCTGCAGACATTACGGTCGTCCTTCCCTTCTTGCGTATTCTAAAAAAACACCGAGCAGTTTCGAGGACCAAACCCTTCAGAATGTCGACCTTATCAAACGTGGAGGTACCATTGCCGTATACGGGTATGTTTGTGCCATCGTCTCTGTTCCTGAGTAACTCAAAACGCCCACAGAGGATGGACAAATGATCGATACCCAAGCACCGCTTCCTCTCCCAGGCAAGTGTCTTTTCTCCCCGAGGACAAACGGATACCAACGTCCATGTATATGAAGAGAATAGAGTCATGATTCAGGATCTACTGTCGCTCCATATGCTACGCAACACGACGACCAGTACAATCATCTCCTATCACTCCACCTCCTCGTTTCGGGGAACGTCTGCGGAGCGACTGCAATCTCTTGTACAGAGGGTTGGCGATAGTGTTTACTGGTCAAACATCTTCAAGAAATCCAAAGATTCGACATTCTTGTTTCTTGCGATACTCTGGTACGCACTGTACGAGTGGGACGAGGCCTTCCAAGTTCTCTTTGGTTATATCAATGCTCTTGTGAGTTGCATCGCCTGTCAACCGTCCTCTTGTTTTGGACCATCTTTTTCAGGAGCATGAAGTCCTTCAGTCCAATAGCATTGAACTCGTGCGAGAGTTGCACAAACTACAAGCAAACTTCATGTACTACCAGCAACTCCTCCGAGATTTCGATCGGTCGGTCCAGTTTGTAAGAGATACACCTAACCCGGCGATGAGATCATCCTCTATTTCTGAACAAGAACGTGAAGAGTCTGCAAAAATGTTACACATCGAGGCGAACAATCTCATATCCGAGATCTCGAGATTAACCCTGCATGGGGAGATGATGTCTGAAAGACTAGACAATGTTATTCGCTTGGTCAGAATACATATCTGCTTCCTCTTTCCGCTTTGTGCACCGTTGACACCTTGCTAGACATTCGCCACTCAGAATATAAAGAGCAGCAAGGACACGCGAGATCTGGCAGATCTAGCAATACGAGATTCTAACACTTTGAAGCAGGTTTGCCGACTTTTTTTTTCCCGTCTAGCTGCCAGCTTAACCATGTGAATCAGATAGCCTACCTTTCAACGGTCTTCCTTCCAGCAGCATACCTAGCTGTAGGTCAACAATACGACCCTTCTTTCCGAACTCACCTCTTCGATAGAACGTGTTCAGTATGAACGTCCGCGAAATCAACCCCATGTACAACGTTAACGCCACCAATTATATTCTGCCTCCCACTACGCTCGCCAATTATATCGAGACTACTCTTGTGCTCTCGGCGCTTACCTCGTGGGTGGCGATTGCTCTCCAAAGGGAGAGCTCAATTTTCCCGACGGACAGTGGTGTCTTGCACCGGTCCTTGTGGCCACTGTTCCTCGTGTACGGCATCATATCTGCCCAAACCAAAAAGTGGCTTGAGCGTGGCGCTCCACTGGACATTCTCCATCAGGCTTCTGACGAAGAACACTCGTAAGCATATTGTCGAATCAGAGGGGTTGCGTGTACAGTTAGGCTCGGGTTGCTCTATATTTATTTTTTAGGATTTCTTCTGCGGAGATTGTTGCGCGTTCATACAATATGACGACTTGAACGTGCTGCGCGAGGAGATCTCATTTTGTCTCATTATTTTAGTCGATCTAGTGGTCCTGATCACGGGCCATCGCTTACTTCCGCGGGTTACGGCTTGGTCCTCTTGCATTCCTCGTTGAACCTGTTGTTGCTTTAGCTTCGGTCTTTACGTCGTTCCAGCACGTGCTCCTCCGCACGACCGTCACGGTGGATACTCGGAGATTGCATCTTGTCACTCTACCTAAGTTGGCCCTTCTTGTTTGGAACTCGTCATGGAGGTGTTGTTCTGGCACCCCAGGGCCCAGACATGCGGTATCACACCTGTCACTAGGTTGCAAGTGATAATACTACATATCCGGTACAGCTTTTTTCAAATGCCAACGGTCCACCACACAGTCAACTCACCAAGCTGATACAAGACTCAGGCAAGTATTGCCGTAACATGTCGTAAGTGTTTCTGAACATGCACCATTTTGGGACCATGAGGCGGTGGGAATTGTCAAATGATTCGTCCACGAATTCGGTTTGTCTGACGGGTTGACTCAAAGTGCAGAGCCGAGTCTGCATAACGTGTACACACCATCGTGTTTCGAGTCGCCTTCTCCTCTCTACCACTGCGTTCAGGCTGGTCGCTGGGAAACATGTTAAGCCTACTGCTTGGCTTCTTCATCTTTTTTTCCCTCGTCCTTTTGTATGGTTATCTCAATGACAGGAAACTAGGACAGCTCCCACCCGAGGTGGCAGTCGTTTTCTCACCAGCGCGCCTCACGCCTCAGAGAGTGCTTTCGGCCGCAGAGACTCTATCAAAGGATCCTGTCGTCATAAAACGCTTCCTTCCACCAAAGACCGGTCGGCGTTATATCGTCGTCGGTGGCGTACGTTCTCGTTCCCATTTGTTTACGTGACCAGGCTGAATCTCTTTTCAGGCGGGCTTTCTAGGAGGTTGGATCGTCCTTCAACTGCTTGAACGTGGGGAGGAGCCGAAGAAGATTAGAGTCCTAGATATCCGTCCGCCCACTCGTTCCGACTTGCGAACCGGAGCCGCTGAGCAGGTCGCTTTTCTGCAAGTTAACGTTTCCGATGCAGATGCCGTATCTGCGGCATTTGGAGCGCCTTGGCCAGATGCAGAAGAAGGAGAACTCGAGGTCACGGTGTTTCACACGGCCGCCAATATCCGCTTTTACGAACGTCATATCGGATTACTCTCTCGCTCGAGCAACGTGAACTACGACGGCACTGTGAACGTGATCAATGCCTCCAAAGGACTTGGAGCGAATACCCTCGTCTACACCTCGTCTGCGTCCGTCTCCGTGCGCCGTTCTCGCTTCTGGTTGTGGCCTTGGGAAAGGCGACCGCCTTTCTTCGTCCAAGTTTACAATGATGAGGATAACTATCTGCCACGACAACATGATCACTTTTTCTCCAATTACGCGGCTTCCAAGTCGTTATCGGAGAAGGCGGTCCGCGCTGCAGACAAGTCCCCTACCCAAAAATCACATATACTAAGGACTGGTTGTATCCGTCCTGGAAATGGCATCTTCGGTCCTGGAGGGGACCTTATCTGTTACGCTTATCTCGTACGAAAGTTCAATCCGACGTGGGTTATCAATATCCTACAGTCATTCATCTACGTGGAGAATTGTGCGCTTGCGCACTTGTGCTACGAGCAGCGTCTCATCGAACTAGAAGGAGGATCCTCCAACCCTGACATCGGCGGTCAAGCATTCACGGTCACAGACGCAGGGCCTCCTGTTACCTACGGTGACGTCTACACGGCCGTCCACACGCTAGACAAAGAGACCAAGTTCCCAGTCTTGTCGACCACCATGATGCTTGGTCTTTCACAGGTCATCGAAGTGGTCTACGTGACCAAATTGCTGCTTTCGAACTCAGAATCGTCGATCGGACGCGCTATCGCGGCAATGATGCCCACTATATCCAGCGATCTCATCAACCTGCAGCCCTCCCTGTTCGCGCTCGCGTGCATCCACCTCATATTCGACGACTCGAGAGCCCGCCTTCATCCGAGTAAAGGCGGCCTCGGTTACTACGGACCATACACCACCCTCGAAGGGATATGTAAAACTGCGGACGTGTACTTCAAGTCTGATAGGAAAGGAGAGGAGCGATGCTTGTCAGGTGGCGTAGGCTTTGGCTTCGCTTCTAGGAAGAAGTCGAAGGGTGCACACGCTAAGCTAGGAAAGGCATTGGCGAATGGCGGTGTGCAAACATGGTGATGTTGCATTAGACTTGAAACTGTTTTCACAACGTATGCCACCTTTTTTGATAAGAAGCTAACGTCGATCATACCACCGATTTATGTAATATTATGACATGAAAAAACAACTTGAAGAGACTGATGGGATGATGAACATAGAGATGTGTCTTTAACTCACTCGTTTCGAAGATAAGGTACTTACCTTATACACTATAGGCGTTTTTTATATGACGGAGTCCGAGGGGTGCTAACCCCTACCTGACAATCTTCCATCAGGAGTTCGGATAACTTGTCGATGGAACGGCAGAGCATACTCGTGGATCACAGGAAACATTAGATTGGATACCACTTTATTTCGATAAGAAAGCTGGTGAGCGTGCTTTGAAGCTGATCCTCTCGTCGGTTTAAGCATCAGGACATTGTAATCAATACGGCACCGATAGGGTAGGATGAACGCAGAGCTGAGTGTTTACTCAGACGTTCGATGGCATGCGGGGTGCATTTCTCGTATGCTCGAGAGGTGCTGTCATATCCGCGTCCCAAAAATCCATCAACCGTACAGTGCAGGCCCGGGGGACCTGCGATGACAGTCTAGATTGGGCTTCGATATGCACATCTCTTCGATGCAAGGTGGATATGGATATTTAGCAGGGGGAAGGATATAGTTCCACGATGGACGTATGTGGGTGGTACCTGCAAAGGGGTGACTTGCTATGATGATACTTCTCTTCGAAATGCTCACTGCACGCTCTCCATTTCTTGCAGTTCATCGGCTTGAAAATCGACGGGGATACACCGCGGACATGAAGCCACCGTGGATTTTGGGAAAGCCCTCCCATGGTGCAGGGTAACTGACCCATGTGTTGTAGTGAGTAAATTCCACCGTGACATGGTGACTCGGTGAGCTCGGTGCAGAGATCAAGGAAGCGTTGGCGGCATCAGTAAAGCCCCTAAAACGTATTCGAAACCCAGTGTTCTATCCGCATGGGGCGCGTCTTGTGATGACCTCCGAGTCCACAAAAATGGAGGTTTGGTCTGTTGTCACATGGCAGTTTCACTGATGCGGCTTTAACAGCGAAAAGTTCGGAATAACCGACCCTCTTGGGAAGTTCGTCTTTGTTACCCCTTCAGGGGCAACTTGAGACAGTTGGAGTATACCACAGCAAGCCCGGCCCTACGATTGAAGGCCGTATGATCATGGGAGCGAATGATGCCGTCTAGCCGGAAACTAACGTGAAGGGCATGGCAGGCGCAAAGCAAGTTTCAATCCGGCTGAAACTTGACTTGGAGGAACAGCCCTCGCTGTGCGATCCGACTGATTTCACAAGCACCCCTTGTCATACGTGAGATTCTTGAAAGTCGAAGTTTGTCGACAGAGGAAAACAAAGGTTAAAATGATAGGTTGGTTTGGAGAACAACAAATCCTCGAGCCTGCGGAACGCAGTGGAAACCAAAAAAAATATGACAAGAGGGAGATTCGAACTCCCGCCTCCATACGGAGATGAGAAACCCGCTTTAGCAGGCAAGCTTTACAGCTTGAGTCACACGCCTTGGACCGCTCGGCCATCTTGCCATGATGAGCATGGCAAGAAGGTGTACCACGACTCATTCGTCGCGATTGCGACGAACCGTGGCGTTTCCCCAGCAACACCCACTGGCACTGGTCATCATATGCATCATATGGCGAGCCGGGACAACGCTAACACTGATATCTGTCGCCAGATGGCTCGCGTCATGTGTCCGTAATTGTCATCGCGACTTGGCGGCTCAAATGATGGCAGCTACGGAAAGTTAGGTAATTTCCCTTCAAGTTGCAGGCTCGAAATTCGAAAATACAGCATTGAATGTTAGATTGCTCGGAAGCAGTCAGAATTTTGGCTGCCCTAGTTCACAGGGCATGCCAATCCTCCTGCCGCATCAGCGCTCAGCGCTCACCCAGGTTCGATGAAAGGTGCAAAGTTCCGGGTGATATATGATGCAGTGATGGCGGGCCGATCATGAATCATAAAGATAGGATGGGCGATAATCGTGTAACATTTAATGCGCCCGGGTCCCAGAAACGGAGACAGTACATGGAGTACAGTTGCATCATGCCGGCCATGGGACGTGTCCACTCCAAAGTGAGTCCAAACGCGCAATGACATACAGAACCATATGGCCCGGATCTCCAAGTTCGGCTCATTAATCGATTGGGAAGTAGCAATGCAGAAGATCTTCACTGCTCGCCGAATCGAGTGGGATAAGGGGACAATTGTAAGCTTGACATGCGGCTGCGGACTCGCCCTCCGAGTTGCACCGGGAAAAGGCGCCGCAAACCTGGGGAGAGGGTAAGAAAGCTCGGGCTGGAATTCCCTTGAATCAAGCTGTATTTACCAAAACTTTGGACGAACCGGTTTGTCTCTGCTAAGAAGCGATTTAGTACCAATGATACATCTATTTCAAAGAAACTATGACTTATTATCAAAATTTTGCGACCTTCGATTAATCTAGACGTACACTGAATCCTGGTTAGAAGACCAATGAAGTAATACCGGTCACAGTACGGTAGCATTCCTTAGGAATACGTAGCACACCATTTTCATAGCTGCGCACAGAACGACCAAACCTTACACTCTTCGTGATACGTGCCCAAAGCTCATTAGTACATTGCAGTCATCCCAAACATGGAAAGCGTAACAAGGTGACGTGAGAGCAGACCTTCCGATACAAAATATTATGTATGCCCCATCTGGTGGACCGTCATCGGAAACCCAGACAGGAAAGCTCCAACCATGGCCTCAGCTACCCTTAGCAAAAGAAGAATCTAAATATTTAAGTCAGCCGTCGATGTCAATAGTGCATTATCTCCGTTCATGCACTCGTTCTCGTGGGTGGGGAAGTCCACGCTTGAGCACACTCTTTGGCTGATCCAACTCAATCCCCATGCCCCAGCCCGTGCCATCATCCAAATTGCCACTCGCACTCCAGGGATGAGTTGTACCACGTCACGAAAGTCCCAAAAGTCCCGATGATACGTGATCTGGCCTTGCTCGTTCAGGCAGAGTCGTGTCATGACGGGCAGTTGGAAATGGAGGGGCGACGGCACGGAAATCGGAGTTCCAGGTATCGGAAGAGAGGGAGAAGCCGGAACGGAGAGGAGCGATAACTGAGAATCCGCAGGAGAGGACGACGGGCGGCTCAACATCACGGTTTTAGGTACTCTGAATGGGGTATGAAGGTCCGGAAAAAAGAGAACGTTGAGGGTGTACTCGACGAAGCTCTTCTTGTGACCATCTGTAACAAGTAGCCTGTAAAACGCAACTGTCACGGGGACTAAGAAGGGCGCACCAAAACTCTCTGTTTCGCTGACGTCATCCACTTCCGCCCAGACCCGGACTGCCTTGAACCAAACATGATCGTCTCCGGGTTTATTTGGTGGGCGAACTCTCAAAAAAGCCCTGAGAATCGACCTCGGCCGAGGAACATCGACGGCGCAACATCGATGGACAAGCGCATGGATGTCGGAGATGAGTGCGCGTGACGTGGCAGTTATCAACGGATTCTCATATCTAAAGGTCCCGCGTCATTGTTTCGACAAGACGGGGCCAGTCCAATCACTTACACTATTTTGTCGTTGTCAGATAAGTGCTCTGCCCGTGTAATGAGAAAGAATGGGACGCGCCTGCACGAGAGTCATAGACAAACTCAGACGTGCCAAGAAAGCTGGGGGGAGTGATGTCACGGTCATGGGCGCAGACTTCAACCGTGGTCGAGCTCCTCTGGACGATTGACAACTCTCCTATCGAGGGAGATCTGCGTGTTAATCGAGTGGGGATTGTGTTCTGAACTGCCAACGGAGATGATTCGGCGTTAGGGGATAGGGACATGGACCGCGATCTCGGGTGTCGCAAGCAGTTTATCGATCTCGTGTGGCGAACTTGTAGTGTCCGTGGCGGCTTGACTAGAGAAATCAAATGGAAGTCCAAATCCAAGTCGAGGTAGGACAACGCTCGTCACAAAATCCACCAATTTAAAATTACCTGTAACGGGAATTCACAGCCTCAGTGAGGCCCTCGAGGCGGCTTCATCACTAGTAGGTGTTTTGTGTTATATTGCTGGTAGAAATGATAAACAGTTAGTGGTACACCTATCACACATCCCTGCATTCACACAGCAGTACCAGTAGTCAACCGTCTGTTCGACGATTGATCATAATCAACGGTCACAGATTGCTCTATGTGCACCTGGACGTCCAAATCCAGCTCCCGTGGCGTACTTGGCGCACTTGGCGAATACTCCATGTCAATCGGACTCTTGTGGAAATCGGATTGCGAACGTAAAGCAGCGACGATATCCCGCCCATGCTGAAGGGGCCGTGTGAGGATGATGTTCTCGAATCGTGCTTCCGCGGGTTCAGAGAGTTCTGGAGCACATGAAACAATGAGTATTACTTCTTCTATGCGGTTTTAAGAATGCTCACCTCTTAAATGAAGCAGGATTCGTTGACTCATTATCCAGGTAACGGCATAACCCATCGACGCGCTTATGTGAAGGTAGTTGTAATGGCGGTGACAGTGAGGCTATACTGGAACGTACCCTGCTGACTGATCCCCGCCACATTACGGTAAGAATTCGTTACGCAGAAATCGGAAATGGCGGCAACTCTCACCTGTACGGCTTGATCGCTTTCCCGGTATAGCACTAGATTGAAAACATTGACGGCTGCACAGCTGTGCTTAGCACAGCCAACGACGCAACTGAATACTCCCACCTGTCAGAATTAAGAAATATCCGAGTCCATCGTATATCATTCTGTCGGGAGGACATTCATCCTCTGCCGAGCGCCCGTACGCGAAAAATAAACGTACGTTCTGATCAGCCGTGACAATCTAAATATGATCGAAGCCGAGGGCGATTGAGCGTCGCTTCGACGAAGAAGATGAAACATGAACTAACCTGCCATTAATGGAATTATATCTTACGAGGTAGAATGTAGAAATGGACAAGGCTCCTGTGTCCCAAGCCATTGCAACGACGTAGTACACCCATGCGGTCGGGTAAGTACCGTCGCTACCAGGAGTGCAACTAACAAGCCAATAATCAGTTACATATTTACATTTGCCATACAATATCTGAACTTACCTTCCCTGCAATTACGTGGGCACATGATTAATTGCCCCTGGTGGTATATAGCCGTACAACTTACATGTGCCAGGACCGCTGCAAATGAATGAATTGAGTCATGCTGCCATTTGTGTCCCACAATAAGCACTCACGTATACGGTGGTACATATTTGTAAACCATTCAAGCTGTAAATGTGTGAAATAAGCACGAGGTGGCGGGCGAAGGCCAGGTAAGCGACTGACAGCTGTCGTAATGAAGAAAGCAGCTGCAAGCCCGAAGCCGACACCTTTTGATCTCCGGGCGATATTGAACGTTCTTCAAAAATTGTTTGAAAAGATATCGAGCAAGCACTAAAAGAGAAAGAAATTCCAACTTACCTGACGCCGAGGATAATTTGTGAAATCATTGTTTGAAGAACTGAACAAAACTGATGTGATCGAAGAAGAGTTGAACGATTTCCAGGACGAACCTTTGAAGATAGATGCTATTTGATAGTAATTATTACATGATGCAACAGTGAACGAGGTGGCGAGGACGCCATAATTGCTGACGACCATAACGGCGATGCTGATGTAGCTGTTGCCCAATCAGACAGAGAAACCAGACGCCCGACGAAAGCTAAAACTCACCGAATGAGGAAGAAAAGAACGCAACCCAGACTAAATCGAGTTGGTCATCGATTAGCACCAAACGATGAGACTAAATACCTTGGGCGAAGGATATCAGACTGACTTCGGTAGAACCGAAATTCAGCAGGCAATGTGATCAAGTAGCTGCGGGCAGATGAGCATGAAGAATACGGAACTCGGACTATCATTGAAGACTCACTCATAGCCAGCGATCGAAAGAGAGACGATGCGCAGATACTTTTCAGTCTCTGTCCCAACTAGACCCATTTGGTGGTGTTACAGGAAGGCGGAGGGAGACATTGCGCAGTGGAAGGATCAACCAATTTATAAGGATAACTTTGCCGCCAAAACCGATGCCAACCCTTGCGCTGCCGTTAGGTGAGTACTGTAAATAGGTGAGCCTGCCTCGTGGTGACACCACTTGAATGTAAAATAAGATATTGTCAAATAATAATCCATCACCGATGAAACGGGTCAGGAGTCGATAAGTTCCGGAAAGAGACCTCTGTAATACAACCAGAAGTCTCATGATCATTCGTGTCGACTCCGCTTTGCTTCCTTTCCCCAAGATGCACCGTGGGGGCCAGTGACTCGGCGTTTCGCCGAATTTGGACCTCGATCTAGGGCTGAAATTCAAAAACCGCATCGCGCCCATGACGCTTCAAGGGGGTGCCGGTGAAGTCCCCGACGGATACTTATCCGACGTCGCGCTTAAGGAGGCCGCCACTTGCCACTTGGCCACCAGTTGTGCCTTACGTGCACTTGCCAATTACTAGCCATTTGCTTCAAAATGTAAGTACATACCGATCATGCCGGTGCCAGCATCATGATTCGGACGCCATTCCGTGAGAAATGTAGAGACACAACCGTCCCGTAATGTGACAACGCCGAGATGCCGACGAACTGATCTGAGTCTCCGGCATAAAGGAATGGCTCACTTATCATATCCCAACTGCGTGCGATAATGTGGTTTCAAGCTACCGATTAGTGCGAGCGGTATACGCGACGGTATTTGGGCATAGGAACTTAGCAATCTATCAACTTTTAAATTTTTACAAGTGCTCTTCAATTCAAGGAAGTTCCCGTCGTAGTCGCCACTGGATGTACATAATAGATCAGGGCACATGTGGTTCTCGGTCTTATTTTCAGCCTCGTGCTGTAAGGAAATCTACGGATCACCGTGATCATGACACCAGTGGCATGATTCCTGTTCGGCCACTTCTTCCAATTCTTTTTCTAAACGGAAATACATACATCCATTGATTTGAATGGCGACCGTTCTTCACTTGGCACTTAAACGCCACTTCGCCCCGCCGCCTTGATTGACGTAGAGTTTTCGAGCACGGGCAAGCATTTGCCCGCACTTGGCGAGCTTGGCTGTGGCAAAAATGCGGCGCCGACTAGCCAAGCTAGATATAGTCCCATCACCTCATCGGATACTGTAGCTGTCGTAATGGAATTGTGGCTTTGCGACAATAATGCAACGGTATTTGCATCGTCGAGATCGGGGGCCTTTGTGCTGGTCGGAAGGTCATCCATGACAAAATGAAGAAGGGGGAAGAGTGCGTTGTCTTGCACTTCCATAACGTGCTTCTCTAGTTCACGTCTCCAGGTCAGATATTCACATTGTCGGGTCGAGAAGCCGTACTCGGCGAGCGATGAGAGCAGGTCATTGAACGTCGGAAGTGGGTTGGCCATGATATGTAGGACGGTCTGCGTGGCGTTCGGTAGGGGGGCGACTGCAGCAAGTGCTACGCATCGGGCAACATGGTCGACGGGTACCATATTGATGGTGTTGTTAATGTCTGGGACGAGTCCTAGTTGCACACATCCCTTGACCATCCGCCAGATAAAATCGTCCGTGTTTGTCACTGTCAAGTGTTCGTCAGATGGAACCTTCATTAACCGCGAGGCAAACGAAATCCATACCCGCCGTCTTCGAATCTCCAACGACATATCCGGGGCGCACAATATGTCCTCTCAATCCTCGTTTTCCCGCTTCAGACAAAAGTTTTTCGG
This sequence comes from Leccinum sublutescens, assembly GCA_038091555.1. NCBI lineage: Eukaryota > Fungi > Basidiomycota > Agaricomycetes > Boletales > Boletaceae > Leccinum > Leccinum sublutescens. Next base: position 19,298 of record JBBPOR010000093.1, on the reverse strand, counting down.
AGACCCATTTACTTTGTCCATATCCAGTTTTGAGTCCTGTCCTGGAACCTTCGATGTCATCATCTTCGGGGATACCTCTTCGCTGCGGGCGCAGATGCGACAATGAGTCAGAAAGTCGGACATAATGCTCGGTATCGATAGCGGACGTAGAAGAAACGAAAACAAAAAGCTTCTGTTTCGTCGTCGAGGCAAGTTCGACTGCTGTTATGGTGCCAAGCACGTTCGGCGATCGAAGCTTCTCGTACGGATATACCCAATGTACCTATTCAGAAAACGTCTTGAGAACAAGCACCTGACATGAAACCAAAGAAGACGAACCAAAGCGCCGTTGTGCAACACTACGTCAGCTTCAGCTGCTATTTTAGCCCAGGTACTCTCGTCCATTCCGAAACGGTCTTTCCCGAAGTCCCCGGTGACCACTTCAAGCCTTCCGGAGGTAACCCATTCTTCGTCCCACACACCACGGTCGGTTGACCCTTCCCTCAATCGTTTGATCCCATTTTCAACCGAAGCAGAACGAACCAAGCAGATGACCTTTTGTACCCTCTGCTGACGCTGCAGGAGATCGCGAAGGACAAAGGCGCCGAGGTAACCAGTAGCTCCTGTGAGGAATACCGTCAAGGCACGCATGTCGAAATCAGAAGGTAATGTCGGGTATGAATCGCGTAGGCGAGGGACCAAGTGTTCGAAATCTTGACCATATTCGACAGTCGGCGGCATGAACTTTTTCTGCGCCACATCTGCCGGGTGCGCTGGGGTAGCCGGAGTTGAAGTCGAGTCCTGAGGAGCAATTCCAAAGTCAGGGTCACGCAATGTATCGATAGAGGCAGCCAATCCACTGATGGTCGGTTGGGCGAAAACTAGGCCTAAAGGCGCCTCGATGACGAACGCCTTTCTTATCTCGAATATAAGGCGCGTTGCCAAGATGGAGTGTCCTCCAAGATCGAAGAAGCTCTCGTCTAGTGGCATTGTCTCCGGTGGGTTGGGCAACACCTCTGTCCACATTGAACACAGTTTTTCTTCTGTGGGACTCGTGACTCGTTTCGTGTCCGCCTTGACAGTTTTTTTTCCGGCGTGCCTCACATGGGCCTGAGCTGTATCTGGGAAGGGGAGGGCAGGCTTGTCTATTTTGCCATTGGGATTAAGGGGCATGCGACGAAGAGGAACGAACACTGATCGAGTACAAAGAATTAGTCGGAACATCATTATGACCGGGTATGTACTCACTTGAAGGAATACTATAACTGGGCAGCTTTTTCTTGAGGTGCTCTCTGAGATCTTTGATGAGTCGTCGGAATTTCGGTATACTCTTTATTCCATCGGCTTCTTCACCATCGCTGAACTCACTCGTGAAGCCATTTAATAGCACACCGTCGAGCGGCACGAAATAGCTGACGAGTATCTTTTCTTCGTCCTTGTCTCTCCGCACGAGCGTCACATTCTCGCGAACGAGCGGATGCTGGCTCATCAGGGTATCGATCTCGCCAAGCTCGATTCGGAAACCACGTATCTTGACTTGATCATCGGCGCGCCCTGTGCACTCGACACGGCCATCGGGAAGATAACGCCCTAAATCGCCAGATCTATACATGCGATCGCGGATGCCCTTCCAGTACCGCGATTCAGGTCCTGCTAACCCCTCTCGCGGGTGCAGGATCGTGTCTCTCCAAGGCGATGATGACGAGGCAAACCAATTCGAAACGAACTTTTCGGCAGATGATGCCTCGGGATCGAGGTACCCCTCTGCCAAGCCGCCTGAGCGCACGTAGATCTCCCCAACTTCGCCGACCGCGCACGGAACAGACTTGTCGGACCGATTGACAACAAGAAGCTGTACATCGACCATGCCTTCTCCGGCGGGCATGATATCTTTTTGAGTTGCAAGGAAAGTAGGATCGACAGACACGGGTGGAATCGGGAAATAGGAAACAGCGCGCTGTGTTTCTGTAGTGCCGTACATGTTGATAATTTGAACGTTTGCCGCAAGGGACTGAAGCCGAAGACAGTCGCGTTTGGTGAGAACGTCGCCAACGAAGAATGCACTGCGGAGAGAGGAGATTTTCCGAGTAGCCTGCGCAGAGAGAAGTTGTCCCATGGCAGGCGTGAGATGAGTGACGGTGACTTTGTTGTCATCCATCCACTCTGCGAGCCGACCAGGTGTCCCGATGTCTTCTGCGGTAGGGACGTAGAGCTCGGCACCGAAGAACAAGGGTGTGAAGACTAAAGAAGACATGAAGATCTAACAATATTTTGAAAAAACTCATTACTCACTGTCTCGCTGGATCGGGTCATGAGCAATGCCACTGAGCATGGTAAATTTGGAGAATTCTCCAAGTTCAAATCTCTCGCCCATCCACGGGAAGAAATGTGTTAAACTGTAGTGACGTCCCTGGACCCCTTTGGGGATACCGGTGCTACCACTTGTGAAGGACAAAGTACCGATACTGTCAGGCCCCAGGATAACATTGGGATCTGTCTCTGAAAGATGGTAGCGCGACTTGAGTACATCGGTCTCAATGATTGTTCCACCAAGAATTTCGCCTGACGAAGAAAATTCAAGTGCGGGGACTTCGACGCGAATTTTGAGATTGTTTGAGAGGAAATCTCGAACAGTAGGGCCTATTTTTCCTGCCCCAGCTAGAACGACGAGACCACGAGGTTGGGCAACTTGCAGATATATCTGTTGCCGCGACGGAGGGTATGCAGGATCTAATAGGCGGCGTGTGAATTACTTGTTCGAAAGCTACACCAAACAACGGACCAATGACGGAGAACGTCGCGCCGGCCTTGAGAACCGCCATAACCGCAACGACGAGCTCCACGCTCCGATACGCATATATCATGACGACTTCTTGTCGTTGGACGCCTCCTTGAAGAAGGTGATGTGCCAGAATATTCGATGCTTTCCTGATACCATCATATGTGTAGGTGCGTGCGTCTTGTTTCCTGTCAAGAGTCGTGGAGGGAAGGCTCTGTATCACGCATGGTCGGTCTGGCCAGCGGATCGCATTGCGCGAGAAAACATCTGTTATGGCCCCTTTCCAATCACACCAGTGGAGATCTGCGGTTGGACTGGGCAGGTGAACTTTTTGAGCGTTGGTCAATAAAGGCACTGATCCTACGAGGGCGGCGGGATTTGCAGACAGTTTTCGCAGTAACACTTGGAGCTGGTCAACGACGAATGAAATACGGGGGGCACTGAAGAGCAGAGAGTTGTAGAGGATGCGGAGTGCTATACGGGGAGCGAGGGAGGAACGAGTCGTCGCAGGCGGTCGCGTGACGAAGATGGTAAGATCGGAAGTTAAACTGGTCGAACGCACGAAGTCCTCTCGAGGTTGGTCAGTCTCGTCAAAGAAGCGAACACGAAAGAGGGGACGAGTGTTATCTATCGTATCTTCCTTGTCCTTGCGTAGGGCCTGGACGATGGTTTCATATGGGAATACATCAGCTTCGGCCTCCTTTTCGACAAGTCGGACGCGCCGGACGATGGTCCAGAAAGTTTCCGAGGGATCGATGGCCAGCCGTAGGATAAGAGGCGCGCTGGCCGCGGCAGACGAAGAACCGATGACGATATCTGTATCGCCGGTGTAGCGATGCAACAATACAGTGAAAGCGGCAAGAAGGAGGTGGAACGCGGAGGGACTGCTATCCGTCTTTTGGGCATCGTCATCTTCTGCATCGCCGGTATCAGTGTGAAGGGCGAGCTTGAGCAAGGCGAGGGATGTCTGTTCGGAAAGATCGGCGGTGTGTGCAGCTTCGATTAGTCTGTTGATTCCAATTGATCTTGGATAATCAGTTGGCAAGGACATCGACGGGAGGTTTTGCAGCCTCGCGATAACTCTGGAGAGTGCATCGTCCGCCATGAGATTCAGGAGTAGATGATCAATGAGTACACAAGAAAATTTGTTGATGACTCGACTCCAGGCACTAGCCTATCAGGATGAAATTAAACAAATCAAAATCAAACAAATCTAGTAGCTGGATAGGTCGATACTAGCCTGTCATATCTCCTATTCATGATCTAGAACTACTCATGGTCGTAGCATGTCACACATACCTGCGGAGTCTGCACGCATATTGGCATAGGAGATACGAACCATACCAACTTATTCCCCGCGAGATTGGAAAGCTAACGAATGCAGCTTGTTCTTGTTTGGTCCTAATGGAACAATATAACATATGTAAGTAGACCCGACGCCGAGCCATAGGTAAAGGCTGCACGGCCATCCCTACAACGCACGAAAAGTCATTGGCAAAATAGTCCTGTCGTGTATCACAAACAACATCCGGGTGTGATAAAAGCCGCCCTTTCATCCCTCGACGAGCCCCAACCAAGAAGAATCCTCCCGCTGAGGGCCATCATCTCCAAGGGCTCAGGCTGGCCCGAGCTGCGTTTCCTCCTCACCCTCTCCACTCGGACCGTTCCCACCGTTCACAAACGCGATCTCAGAAAGTACTGTATCTTTTCGGACGCGCGAAGAGACCCTAGATCCATTATCGATCACTCGCCAGCTGTCCTTGTCGTACAACTCCCGAATGCTAAGCATGAACCGTGGGATGACAGGGTACATGGTTACGATGATGAAAAATTTGAGGATCACCATCCAGGTGGGGAATAACGGGTTCTGATCCGCTTCCGCTATTGCGACGGGGATGTTGTTGAGCAAATTCCTTTTTGAAATAAGAAGTCAAGATCATTGGTGAATATTTCGGGCGCATAATGACAGCAAATACGCCATGATGAAATACGTACAAAAGAACATAAAAAATGCCTTCCTTGACGATCAAGGACATGTACCGGTTGGGTTGCCACCGTTTGGTTGCCTTATACATCGTAGCTGATTGCTTCACAGTCGGGACGAGAGCAAGGATCAACAATAAGACATTGAAGAGGGTTGAGTCGATGATCATGTATTTGACGTAAGGACCGATTACAGGAAACACTTCGGTGCAAATCGAATGATCGAGGATATGGCTGATAATAACTAAAGGAAAGGAGCAAGAGGGAAAGAGCCCTATTGGTCATGCACTCGTTATTCCAATCGAATGAAACCATACCTGTAGCGTCAATATGCGGATTATCAAAGACAGCTGTAACAACTAGTTGGATGATAACCTGAATCATGTAGCAGAAAAGAAGAACAGCGAGTATTATTCTTGATCGGTTCCACAATGCATAGACACGCAAGATTATAACCACTGTTGTCGAAGCAAAAATATAATATATCAGACAGGATATTAGTAAAATAAGAATACGTGAGACCCAATCACTTACAATCGGCTGCACTGATGAACGCCAAGTATGCCCATTGCACCGAGTAGATGAATCCAATGCCTTTGGAAGACGGAGTTCCCGAAACACCACTTAAGATGAGAATAAACAGTGCTTACACCTATGCAATCGTTGAACAGGAGTGGATCATTGGTGGAATGCAAACACGTACATCTACCAATGCAATATGTTCCCTTTAACACTGAGATCATATTGAATGGATAGAAAACTAACCTTTAAAGGGCCAGGCACAAAAGTAGTGCCAACTGTAAATGAACAAAGTCAGCCTGACGAGCTTTAGTTGATCATCTCGCTTGTACCGAGTGAAAACCCCCTTGAAAATGGATTTAGAGTAAGTCGTACTGCAGAGTATGCGTAATCACAGTAAAGACTTACATAGCACAGTAGATACCAACATAACGGACCTGTTGGGGTATTATGCAAAAGATCTCATGGGAATGTGTTGCAAAACTTGTACGCACAACGAGAAACAGTGCAGAGACCCGTGTCCATGGCTTGCTCTACGGTGCCGTAAGTGAACATGGTGTATCCTTTTAAAACGCTTGTTTCCTGACCCAGATATACTCAACCTATGAAAATACTGAGCCGAAGGGGGCAATATTGGAGTAGAGCGTGTATTCACCTCGTTCGGGAATGTGAGGACTATTGATGAAATTCATGGCATCGGCAGTCCTAAAAGACCCTTCAACAACGTGACATAATACTTACTATAATCATAGACCACAACGGTGGCCGTTGCAACTACACCTCCAATTTAGCAGCTGCATCATCAACAAGACTCATAAATGGGCATACTGGATACGCCATTCTGTGCGAATTGTTGCTGGATGATCAACTGAATATTAGAAGACATTGGTTGAAGTTTCAACGGCGGTGGAAGTTCCGGCCAGGATTGGAGCGGTGCAACTCCCCGCAGCTATCTTACTAGTATGCCAGTGGCGTTACCAGTGCACAAGAATTCCCATCGCGATGCTCATCGGCGCGCGCTCCTCGGGCTGCAATTCAATATGCACACCGCGTTCCTTGTTGCGCGCACTTTGTTTTCAAAGAGGTAGTTCAACTTGCTGCTTAGACTAATAGATCTGGAGTATTGGCGAATCCCGCGAAACAGTAGGCCTAGGGATGTTTCATGATCCACCTGTGTCTCAAACGACAGCGTTTGTCTCCGAGTCGTCTGACAGGCGGAGGCTAGTAGGAACGATACCCGGACTCTTTATGCAAAGGGTGTCATTTTCTAGCCCAGCCACTAGTACTCATGCTGAAGCCTTGACAACGCCGGCGAGGACTGGAATTATGCATCTAAATGACTCGGAGGGGTATTTTGGAAAGAATTTATGGGCGCTGCCTGTCGACTCCCTTCCTGCCATGGTCCCGAGGCTCTCATCGTTTCACACGGGCATGTGAAGGTTCGGCAGGACTCAGTGAAGGCAGCCAATTCCGACGACGGGCTTCTTGAAAGCTGGCAAAGAAGGCGATTCACATGGGTTTCTGGCTATACGGCGAATGGCTGATTGATTGGCCCGGAGCCTCTTCCAACTGGAACCCAGTACCGACACGTTCAGGGTTAACTTGAAAGAGCTTGCGGCCCTGCGCGCTGGCGGTTCAATTCAGTCGAAACCTGTGTATCACTTGTTTCCGCCTGTAATGCACTCGGATTGTGTCCACCTGGCCATCCCTATCGATCATCGATTCAACATTCGATTCTCCAAATCCAGTGGGCAGAAAGACAAGGATTCCAGATCTATTTAGTCTCTGCACTAACTCGGAATTTTCATCGTCCTCCCTTCGATTAACAGTTGCTTGGTATGTTGCCTCTTTGCCAGCCCTGCCTCAACGCAATATCTGACGTTCACGCGCCTCGAAGGTCTGGAATCGTGTATATCCGAGTCTAGGAGGAGCTGAGCTGGGGAAGAACGGATGCGTTCACTTTGCGTGTCACATCCTCCCGGACAGGAAACAGCCCATCGGTCCGCGTTTGCTCCACGACGGCCACTTGACGATCGAACGCATCATGGCATCGTTGCGAGCTGAAGAAATCGCAGTCTACGTACCTCTGTATGTCACACCACAGTCGGAGACGAGTCCAGATGAGGTATTCATCTTGCATTGGCGATACAGCTTGCTGGGTTCCGCTCTTTGATAGGCACGATGTGGGCCATAAACGACGGAGAGACCAACAGGATCACGTTACGAGAACATGGGTGGATGGCTCGAGTTGTCTGGATCATACCCGCGCGGCTTTCGTGCTGAACAAGCCGATGAACACGTCGAACAAGGTTGATATGCCGCTTGATCAACGCACTTTGTACGCGCACATATTGGTGTCTAGTGCACATTCGCGTTCGCTTCCACGTTTCTACCACGTTCTCGTTTTCAACCAGCTTCTATCTGCCATCTGGGCAGGGTATGGAACGTGTAAATGGGTATCCAGTTGGGTGGTTCTCTTGGACGCTCAGGCTCGTGAATTGATATGACTGACTCAGGGTTGTCGTGTTGGAAGCCCATGATCATATCAGTACTCGACGCCGCGCTGGTAACGGCTACATCGGCGGTGCAGCATTAATTACTTTATGGGCGCATCTTTGACCAGCAATGTCGATAATATCTTACGAGTTCAGGGTCTGAAACGAGTCAATACATCTTTCCAACTTCCTAGTCGCAATCTAGTAAATCGACCGTTTAGCAGATGATTGATACATCCGGTTGCCATTTAGACGAGCCATCGAGATTCCGAGAGACCTTCCCCCCGAACAGATCGCAACCTGAAGGGTACTCTGGAAGATACTTGCTGAACGAACCTACACCCTTGTCTGGCATGATCATGGTATTGACCCCAAACTCAGACTCACAAATGGAACACGAGGAGTGGCAGTGGTGATCCACGTTTGTTCGTCAAGAACCAAGAACGGAGAGCAAGAAGGATGTCATTTTTAACAACTTGGAAGGACCGGAAAGCTACGAGAAGCTACGAGTAACTATCATCTATTAAAAGCAAACATGGGTGCGGAACGACAAGACAGCATTGTCATCGAAATTCTACGCGACTCACGCAGCAAAGTTGAGGAGCTTTCTCCTCATCTCTTGTAGTCGACTACGCCTCCCTTCCAAATGGGTCCGTTTCGCCCCGGTGGCTGGATCATCGCTCACCAACTCCTTCATACGATCGGCAAAGTTGCCCGTTGCAGTTGTGCTAACCAAGAGGCGCTGGAGTATGCTGACTTTCAAACTATCTGCCAGAGCCTGGTGGAGAGAGTGTTCGATCTTCAGCGAAACGTGATCGATGATACGCTGCACAAATTAATGTCATTCACTCCACTGTATTTTTTTTCGGTGTCCCGTACCTTGTATGCGATGGTGAAGTATGCGCGAACGTCCGCCATGACTGTCAATTCTTCTTTGAAGTGGTCTGGAGGACAGAGACGAGTTAAGTCGTCCACAGTAAGGCCCATATAACCGGCTTGGGCCAGGTAATTTAGGGCTTCCTGTTCTGGTGAGAAAGGAGCTTTGGATGCACAGGCCCAATCAGTCCTGCATTCAACAGGTTCAGGGAGCGAGTATTCCTTCTGCGCTCCGCAGGCTGAGGCCTTGCCAGGGGGCCCATCAAGTTTTTTAACGGCTTTCGGAATCAAATATTCCCGAGGGTTTTGACGAGCTTTCCCATACTTGGCGAGCCAGCGCCCACGAAGGTTCTCAAAGTCTGTCTCGTTTTGAGTGTAGATCGGAGTAACTTCGAGCTCCAGAGTTTCCTTGACCTGATCTCGTACTCGGCCCTTGTGCTCCTCGATGTCGGGGCGGATCAGATCTCTAGAAAAGGAACAAAGTTTATCATCACGCCTTTGCAACAACGATACCGAGGACGTACGAGATCAGGTCGTGGAGGACTTTGAATCGGCCGAATTGTTCCATGACAAGTTGTTGGATGACATCATCGAGCACATTATTTATCGACCTCAGACACTTCTCCGCCGGCGAAGGCCAAAGGTCCGTGAATCGGTGGATGAGACGAGTCTTGGCTTCATAGGGAATGTTACCGGGCAGTTCCCAGCCGGTCGCCCTGTAAATGTAGCTCAGCTTCGAAGGCATGATCCAAGAGAGAGATGGAGAGAGAATGTGACGAACCCCTTGATAGTCTTGCGAACATCATGCACTCCCATCGTCTGTACTCGATGATCCCGGAGCACGTAACCTTCTTCCGAATCAAGAGTGTCGATTCGCACATATTTCTCAGGTTCTTCAAAAGGACGAAAATCCGGAGCAGTTCCTCGAATTTCCTTGGCGAATATAGTGTAGAGCGCTCGATTTCGCTGCGCTAGGCTCTTGTCTGAGCTCGTGCCCGAGACGGCACTCTTGAAGGCGTCGCAGAACGCGTTGACTCTCACGAGGACCTCGATTTGCGGATCAGTTTCCAAGGGTTTAGGCAATGTACCGATCTCCTCCAGGCATTCCGCAAGCAATCGCTCGACATCCTGCCTGAGCTGTGGTATGCTGCGAAATGACTCATTGAACCCAGAGTGGAATGGAAAGACGCTTCAACGTTACGCACAGTCTTCTAATGTGACTGACAAGCAAGACGCTGATGTCTGTCACGAATGCTGGGATCCCGAAACGCCCGCGATCAGCGACTTCGTTCCATGGTGAAGTCGTGTCGAAATATTCTGTAGCAGTGCGCTGGAGCACTGCTCTCGAGAGACGCTGTGCCCGCTGTGCATCGTCTGGGAGACGAACGCAATAATATCCGTGCATCAGTATGTGCTGACGTCCTTCGATGACATCCAGCCATTGTTTCTTGGAATTGACGGCACCGTCCCCGAGCATGTCAGGTTTCGTAAGGATTCCTACGAAATATCCTTGTGAGAGATGAATACCCGGCATAAGAAATTGATCAACCTATTGTGCGTTCCCCTTCGGGGTCAGCTTTTCTCGCCAGTGTTACAGATTGCTGGTTTTGCATGTCGTCTGCACGGTACATAGAAATCAGAAACAAAGTAAGTGAAGAGGGTTCCGTTACTTACCGCTCATCGGTATCGTGGTCAAGATGATCGTGTTCGGACGACTGATGTAAGATTCAGTGAGGTGTCGCACAAGCTCCACCACCTCGGCCTCCTCATTTTGAATCAAGCCTGCAGATACAATAAGCACGGAAGCACGCTTGAATAGCATACTAACCAGGTAAATCGACAAAGGACAAGTCGGTGGAAGTGGGATCCTCGATGATAATAGAAACCACGTTTCGTGAAAATTTGAGCGTGGCAGGCGAACTAAAGTTTCTCAGCTCCAGTACGGTCATTTGGTGAAAATTGGCAGGGGGAGAAGTTGGATTGAGGATAGCTGCTTGTGCACGACGTAGCCACAAATCCACCTCATTCTTGTCAGTGATGGTGGGTCCAAAAGTCACTTCCCTGTCAGTGCTGTCGGTAGATTGTCCAAATGAGTCATAATCAAAGCGCAGTTTGATCTTGCAAGACCAGGTTGTCGCAGAGCTTGACATGGTGCACTCCATTGGGCAGCTATCTTGAGAATGAGGACAGCAACGAAATACACTGGGATGGCATACCGGGTGCAAGTTCCGGAGTCCCGAGGAACATTGACCTAGTATAAACCATTAGTCGTCTTCAATGACCCAGATAAATGGTTGGTGCGACATACCCCACTAACTGCCTCAACCAAAGAGCTTTTCCCAGCTGACAAAGTTGTAGTGAGCCACAAGCGAAACAAATTCAATGCAAGATGTCAAAACACACCGGACTGGCCACCGATGACGACGATAGTAGGAAGATCGATCAGTGTCTCCGCACTAGAGAAACGATGTTAGTGACATAAAGAGGTCACCAGGATCTTAACTTGCCCAAGTGAACGCAAGTCATTGATCAGTTGCATCAATTCCTTGCGTGTGCGTGCATATTGAGTTGACGAAAGGTCGAAATCCTCCCAAATACCATCTGGGGAAGGTGTTCTCCCTGATGGTGTAGGGGTAGGCGAAACACCAGGCGAAATACTATTTGCCTGCCTGGTATTATTGCGTCTCAGGAAGGACATGGTCACAGATGAAGAGGAGTATGGATGAATGACGGGAGAGGGACGAGGAAATCACAAGTTTTATATCCTCCCTGCGACCACGTTGCACTGGTTACTGGTAGTGACGGCACGGAGCGCCCACATAGTATCGTTATGATGAACATCCTGTGAGAATCATACAACACTGATCAGAAATATGAGAAGTCTCAGACGAGTCGAGGTTCCCCCGGGGTTTAACGACGTTGGTCTCTGAGTATTGCTGGCTAGATTACTATAATTAATCGTGATTTTGGTAGTAGTAGCAACCCTACCTGCTGTCAAATGCGGCGACCGAGTACAGGGCCGAGTATGATTTTGCTAGGACAACAACACGTTCAAGTCCTTTTTTGTGGGCGCGGATCCTCATAATCGAAACGAGGAGTCGGAGAAGCTGCGGCATAAGTAAGTAATAAGTTCAACATCAGGCTTAGTCTCGAACCGTTATAGGAAATTCGGGTAAACACCGTGGGAAGCAGATGTTTCTTATACTAACGTCGACTCTCATACTAACGCATACCAGGGATAACGCACACTTCCTCATAAGCCATACGTTTTTGGATTTTCCGAACTGCTTTTTGACACCCAATGGTCTCTCCAATAACCCATACTCCCTTATAACACATACCTTCTGAGCTGTCCCGACAGGTATGCGTTATGAGGGAGTCGACTGTATAATCATAGACCGCGACGGTCACCGTTGCAACTACACCTCCAATTTAGCAGCTGCATCACCAACAAGACTCACACATGGGCATACTGGATACGCCATTCTGTGCGAAACGACCGACTGAAAATGAGAAGACATCCAATGGTTGAACTTTCAACGGCGGCGGTGGAAGTTCCGGCCAGGATAGGAGCGGTGCAACTCCCCGCAGCTATCTTACTAGTATGGCGTTACCAAGTGCACAGGAATTCCTACCAATCATTGGCGCGCGCTTCGCAGATGATTGATTCATCCGGTTGTCATTCAGACAAGCCACCGATATTCCGAGAGACCTTCCTCCCGAACAGGTCACAATCTGAAGGGTACTCTAGAGATACTTGCTGAATGAACCTACACCCTTGTCTGGCATGATCATGATGTTGACCCCCAATTCAGATCCACAAATGGAACACGAGGAGTGTCAGTGGTGATCCACGTTTGTTCGTCAAGAACCAAGAACGGAGAGCAAGAAGGATAACATTCAATAAATAGGAAAGACCGGAAAGCTACGAGTAATTATCATCTGTTAAAAGCAAACATGGATGCGGAACGACAAGAAAGACAGCACTGTCATCGAATCTCTATACGACTCACGCAGCAAAGTTGAGGAGCTTTCTCCTCATCTCTTGTAGTCGACTACGTCTCCCTTCCAAATGGGTCCGTTTCGCCCCGGTGGCTGGATCATCGCTCACCAACTCCTTCATACGATCGGAAAAGTTGCCCATTGCAGTTGTGCTAGCCATGAGGCGCTGGAGTAGGCTGACTTTCAATCTATCTGCCAGAGCCTGGTGGAGTGAGTGTTCGATCTTCAGCGAAACGTGATCGATGACACGCTGTAGAAATTAATGTCATTCACTCTTCACTGTATTTTTTTCTCGGTGCCCCGTACCTTGTATGCGATGGTGAAGTATGCGCGAACGTCTGCCATGACTGTCAATTCTTTTTTGAAAGGGTCTCGAAGATAGAAACGAGCTAAGTCGTCCACAGTAAGGCCCTTATAACCGGCTCGGGCCAGGTAATTTAGGGCTCGCTGTACTGGTGAGACACCAACTTCGGGTTCGCAGCTATCCACGAATCTATCTAATCTCCACGGTGAAGAGGCGCGTGAACGTGGAGAATCTTGGGCGTCTTCATAAATGAAGTAATCCCCAGGGTTTCGGCGAGCTCTCCCATACTTGACGAGCCAGCGCCCACGAAGGTCCTCAAAGTCTGTCTCGTTTTGAGTGTAGATCGGAGTAACTTCGAGCTCCAGAGTTTCCTTGACCGCATCTCGCACTCTGCCCTTGTGCTCCTCGATGTCGGGGTGGATGAGATCTCTACAAAAGGAACAAAGTTTATCATCACGCCTTTGCAGCAATGATACCGAGGACGTACGAGATCAGGTCGTGGAGGACTTTGAATCGGCCGAATTGTTCCTTGACAAGTTGTTGGATGACATCATCGAGCACATCATTTATCGACCTCAGACACTTCTCCGCCGGGGAAGGCCAAAGGTCCGTGAATTGATGGATGAGACGAGTCTTGGCTTCATAGGGAATGTTACCGGGTAGTTCCCAGCCAGTCGCCCTGTAAATGTAGCTCAGCTTCGAAGGCATGATCCAAGAGAGAGATGGAGAGAGAATGTGACGAACTCCTTGATATCGTTTGCATGCTGTGGGTCCAGCAGAGAACAACAATCCTCCCTGCGACCACATTGCACTGGTAGTGATGGCACGAGGGACGCCCACATATCGTTATGATGAACTTCATCCTGTGAGAATCATACAGCACCGATAAGAAATATGAGAAGTCCCAGACGAGCCCTAGCAGCTCCCCCAGGGTTTGACGACGTTGGTCTCTGAGTATTGCTGCTGTTAATCGTGACTTTGGTGGCAACCCTACATGCTGAATGCGACGACCGAGTACAGGGCCGAGTATAATTTTGCTAGGACAGCAACACCTTCAAGTCCTTTCTTGTGGGCGTGGATCCTTGTATCATAGTCGAAACGAGGATTCGAAGTGAGAAGCTGCGGCATAATAGGTTCAACCTCAGGCTGTACAACACAACGTGACTGCCGTTTTCAGAACATGGAAGCTGCTGGCACAAACCTTGCTTGTCAGGCCCATCTGCATGTTGAACAGAATGGGATACAACCCGGGTGATATTGAGTGTTTTGAAACACTGAGGCCTTGAGGTGTGACAAGGTGATGATGCTAGGCTGCCTAGAAAGGGACGTCACTGGAATTCTGCTGTGACATGATGGGGACCCACCACCGTAACTGCAGCACAGCAGTTAATCACCTTTCGCCACGCACCTTGACTCGGAATTGAGTCTGAACGTTGAACACTCACCGGAGTCACTGACCCACGACAGAAACGTCCTCTTCGAACCGAGTCAAACCGTCAAGGCGGCCTGCATCGAATTCACTAGCCTACCGAGTTGCCATCCTCAATCGACATCCTCCACCTTGACGGGAGGCAAAGACAACCCCTTTGAAGATGACAAATCCTAGTTATATTATAATACACTCTCAGATAATTGACATTCGTAAGTGGCTTCAAAATTGTAGTGGAAAAGCGAGTGCCCAGTGACTGTCTTCACTGAGTGGTAGTGGTCACGCTGCCAAGTAACATGATACTATGTCCCTATGGTGGTGGTGGGGAGCCACTTCGGAAGGGTTCGGAGCCTGGGCCGACACATATGTACTTCTTCCCAGCCTGCGTCTTCACGAGTTCAAAATCCCACCACCACCATGTCCGACACCATCATTACTACCCAAATCGTTGTCGGCGGCATACCCGTTGAGGTCCACAATCACAGGAATGGCATCAATTCTGGATTACCCGTGCATGCCTTGTTCCTTCTCCATGGTCGTAAGGGCAGCACAGAGGACGTCGTATCCATCGCGAAAGAGATACTCGAAATCAACTATGCGCCAGATGTCAACAGGAATAGGGATTTGATCATCGTCGCGTTTGCAAGTATTTGATCTTGTGACAGAGCTGCCGTGCGTTAGCAATCACTGACCGTATGTTATCAGGATCATCGTAACCATGGAGGACGTCTCGTAGACCCCCGTGGCAACGAAGTATGGCACAAAGACCCCGCTAGGAACAATCCTCAACATGCGTCAGTGCCGTAACTGTTGCGGTCACTGTATCACCGAGTACTGACTGCCGAATTCGTTTCAGATTGGATATGTATACCATACAGAGTATGTATCCGTTGGACTACTTACTCTGTGAGTCATGCTGACTTAGCGACTGGTTCAGCTGGTACGGTGCACGACCTCACATTCCTGATCGATCACATCCCTGCCTATGTCTATCCGAACGTTGAGCGGAACATCGTAGAGTGGGGAGTGGCAGGAATCAGTCTTGGAGGACACTCAGCGTGGATCGCAATCACCCGCGGTACGTCACCATCCCCTGGGCGTAATTGGTACTACATGCAGACATCGTACTTCTCCAGAACCTCGGATTCAGCTTGCCATCCCTATTATCGGATGTCCGGATTACACGAAGCTTATATCCCAGCGCGCTCAATTGTCTGGAATCCCTTTTGAAGCGCCGTACTATCCACTCCACTTGAAGGCCTACGTAGATGCATATGACCCCGCTAGCTTTGCATTCCGGGAAAGGGACGCTACGAACCCTTTCTTGGATAAGAGGATCCTAGTGTTATCTGGCGCCAAGGACAAATTAGTGCCTTGGACTGCGAGTCAAGAATTCGTCGAGGGGCTGGAAGTTGGCAATGGTGCGAAGAAAATCGTGTTGGAGGCAAATGCTGGGCATGAATGTACCCCTGCCATGATTCAGGAAGCGGCGCTGTTTGTGATGGATTGGTTAACCAAGTGATCAGGGGAGGTGCATGTGAATAACCTACTATCTAGGCGCTTGTACAGAGTATGTCATGGGCCCGGCAGGAAAGACCCTCCTTCGTTATCTTGCTGTCCCTAGCTCCACCTCCTCTAGTTCGCCCATAACCTCGGTTCCATCAGCGAAGTCATACACGACGCAATGGCATATCGATCTAGCCACGGATACCACTACTAGCATATAAGCCTCGGCACTCTAAGGCTGCGTAGATTGCCCCTGCGGTTTCCTTTTACTAATCCTGCTCTGGGTTAACGATATTCTGCTATCCATTGCAGACTAGGACTGTGCCCGCAGGGTAAAACGGGAACTCACAAGGCAGAAAGCTCTCCCGAATAGACGCAGCCTGTATGGGGCGGTGAGCCTAGAAAGGAGAAGCTACGCAAATAAGTCTTTCGCGGCAAACCACTCCCAAAAGACCGTCCAAACCTTGCGCGCATACTCTATTTGTCAGAATTGCTGAAGTACCCGTAAACTGCGTGTGAAGAGCGGGGTTTTTTGTGGAGCGGAAGCATGGGAGATATCGCTGCTGATAACAGATAGTATTTGCGGATATTATCGAGCTGAAATCGGGGGTTTCAGGGAGCGCTGAGCGCTGAGCATTCGGAACTGCCTCAGTTCTTTGGGGGTCTGATTATGATACATCACATATTGATATACGTCATTGATGTCATTTTAAATAAAGCAACGACAACCACGACAAAGCCGATGACAGAACCAGAGCAAGCGACGGCAGGCCGATTCCAGAGAGAGTGACCTGATGAGAGGAGGACATTGCAAGACTGATGTAGATTACAGGTTGCAATTTGCAAAGGGAAGAGCAGTTTCTGCCATGGTGCCGAATATGGAAACCATTGGATACGAGTACGAAAATAGGCTTCAAAGGGGCGGCGGCGCCACGTCTTTACGAGGCAATCGGACGGGCAGTTTTATCAAGGATTGCGACTTCAAATGGGCGAGTTCCAACATTTCCGCGGCGACGCCAGCAACGAATGTGCGTGCGAACTAGGAAACCACGTGACAACGCCTAGTAACTGACCCTTGGAAGCAAGCCGAACCTGGTATGCATTTAAATACAGAACGCCCCAATCTTGCGTTGGCACGCCCAGAAATCCACCATCTCGATAAGAAAATGTTTCGCTGTTATGAATGACGTCATGTGCATGCCAGTGGTGTTCCGAAACAGATCATATTGGGGTGGATTTTCGAAAAGAAATTCAGGCAACTTATAAAAGGGAGAGTCTCAGCCTGGTCGTGAAGGAGGTATCAATTTTCCGCCTCTTTGTTTCCCTCCCCTACCCACATCGTTCCAAACATGCCCGAAGGTACTATGAGAGCTTTGTGGTACACTAAGGTCTGAATCACTCCGCTGAAACGCTCTTCCCCATGCCTCTGACCAGTCGTTATCTAGCCACAAGATTTCGATGTCAGGCAAGTCCCAATACCCAAGGTCGGCGACGACGACGTTCTTCTCAAAGGTGATTTTGTCACTCGTGTTCAGTAGCAAAGTCGGTTTGCTAATCCATTTGTAGTAACGTGTTGCGGTTGGTCCAGATCACGTTGAATGCTCGCACAGCACTGACCGATAATGTCGCTCCTTGATTTAATAGGTGTATGTGGTACTGACGCACACATCCACGACGGCGAGTTTATCTCCAGGTTTCCGGTAAGATCTTTTTGGATCAATGGCGTCCTCAGATCTCAGATCTCATGGATTTAACAGTTGATTCCGGGCCACGAGGCCATCGGCAAGGTTGTGGAAATGGGAAAAAATGTCACCGGCTTTGAGATCGGAGATCGATGCGTTGCCGACGTGGGGATTACTGTGAGTGTTCTTTCCACTCCTAGAAATTAGGGCACTGATTTACTCGGCCCGTTGGCGTAGTGTGATAATTGCTTCTATTGCCGACGTGGGCAGTCCCTCTTGTGTGAAAACTTCAATGCGCGAGGTGTCACTTTGGACGGTGGATTCGCTGAATATATAGTATAGTGAGTTTGTCTGTGTTCTGGTATCGGTCTTGAGGTGCTGACTTTCGGTCCAGTCAGCAGAAGAAGCTTTACAAGATCAAAAACCTAACTGACGAAGAGGCAACTCTTTTGGAGCCCGCCGCCTGCGCTATCCATGGTCTCGATAAGCTCAACCCACCAGTCGGTGTCGAGGTTCTCCTTCTTGGCGCTGGCCCTACGGGCCTTATACTGGCGCAGCTCTTGAAGCTCAATGGTGCCTCCAGAGTTGTAATCGCAGCCAACAAAGGCATCAAGATGGACATTGCGAAGAAACTCGAAGCTGCTGACGAATACATTGAACTCGATCGCCAGGACCCTGAACCGCAGTGGCAAACGCTTAAAGCAGAAAATCCGTACGGATTCGACATCGTTGTGGAGGCTACAGGGGTGGAGAAACTCGCGAACGAATCCATCAACTATGTACGCAGGGGAGGAACTCTGATGATATATGGCGTCTATGAGAACAAGGCCCTTGTCCATTGGCCACCATCCAAGATCTTTGGTGACGAGATTAACGTGAGTTACGTTAATCATAGAAACGATCCCTCCTCACGCTTCCTGTCGCAGATTATCGGGTCTTTCTCGCAAACGTATTGTTTCCCTCGGGCCATCGCATACCTCGATAGCGGTAAAGTCAAGGTGACAGGAATGGTCACGGATGTCTACAAGTTGGAGCAGTATCAAGAAGCACTGGACAAGATGAGCAGTCGAGGAGCTTTAAAGATTGCGATCAAGCCATAGGCAAAGCCCGAGCAACGGTCGAAATGACATATACCTTGTATTACTGCAGCAAAAGAATTGTACTTGTGACATGCATTATGTGTATCAATTATTCTTGGAGCATGAACGTTTCGTGGCAACCAGAGTGTGGAAAAGCAAAAGACGGGTCGAGCCCGGACCGGCTGTTGAGCACATTTATGAGCCTGACATAACAACTTCCCATGTATGTGTGAACATTTCCAAGCTGTGGTCGAAGCTCCGAAGGCAACGGCTTGGTCTTTTCATACACACTGACTCCTGCTCGACCTCTCGTACGCTCGGGCTAGGCTACTAGTAACATGGGGAAACGCAGTGATCACGTGGGGACGACCTTGGTGAGCATGATTTCAATGAGACGCGTCACGGTCGTTTACCACATCAGGAAATTAACACGTTACTTATGGCTACTTATGGCATAATAAGTAGCCATAAGTGAATCACACGGCAAGTAAAAATCTACTTAAATAAGTAGGGTCCACTCCTGGATCCTACTTGCTCGACACTTATCCACTGACTTATGCCGGACTTGCACAAGCTGTAAAAAAGCACATTCCATCTGATCTGTTCACGCCAGCAATTAATTACGCAACCAAAAATATCAATTCAAACTAATACTAATTGGTACA